>RJVU01000170.1:379487-417011 GCA_003731715.1 Anabarilius grahami | reverse complement strand
TAATATAAATATACGTGTATACATGTAAATATTTCTTTAATAAATGCATTCATGTGTGTGTGTTTTTATTTATACATAATAAATATACACAGTACACACACACATATATTATGTAAACACAGACTTTTATTTGGGATGCGATTAATTGCGATTAATCATTTGACAGCATTTTTTTTTTATAAATTATTATATTAACTGCAATATGTTTTATAATGTTTTATTGTAAAATATGATTAATACATATTGTCAAAATACAATTTACAAGTTCTGCTCAAAATTATTTAATATTGAAAATAATTTAAATAAATAAATAAATAACGGCATAGTTTCTCTCATATTTTTCATAGTTTATAAAAAGTAAAAACATTGTCAATGATTACTTCACCTTATTAATATAATAGTTAATTTCACAAATAATTACAAATAAATGTCAAAAAAAAATTTGAAGTAGAAAGACTGAAATAATATTTTCTTGTAAAACATATTCCAATAATCTTTATTTTATTTACTCCGAAAAATTACTTTTACAGTGTTTTTTACAATTTCTGTCGCTGTCCACCACACAATGCAACAATAATACATCGAGCTTAGGTATATCACTAAAAGCTTTCACGGACCAACACAGGTTTTAATCATCAAACAGCCAATAGGGAGCCTCTAAATAAACCGGCATTCTTCTTTAAATAACGTTTCAGAAGAATCCCGGGTTTTGATGGTGCAGCGACTGACAGCTCCACTGTGTAGCTGCCAGAGTCCCACCTGTGAATTAGAACAGAGTGCTACGCCAAGCCACACTAATTCAGCGTGACGGCCCTTTCAAAGATTTACACCCCAGCAATGTTTCGTGCTCCGAGCGCCATGACCAAGACAACAGCAGGTGTTGTATCCTCAGGTGCTGCTTTGTTTTGTCACCTGTGGCTTGAGTCAAAAAGAGACACTGCCAAGCTAAACAATAAACACATCAGTTCCCCAACACTTTGCCAGTCTGTCTCCTCCACAACTTTTTACAGAGCCGACTTAAACGTCATAGTCAGTTCAGTAGCTCTGCGAAAGCTTGAAACACCATCAGGGACCAAATTATACCCTCTAACTATTCAAATATCTGCACGGCTCTCAAGCGCTAACCTGACACTTCACAAACTCCTTCACATGTTGCTGACATCAGGACAGATATCGGAAACTCAGGAGCATGAAAGAGACATCTGCTTGCTGTCACATCATTAGGATCAGCTAACACCTGATCTCATCTCATATCAAACAAAAAGCCAGATTGGCCAAGTCAAATTGAATCTGCGTGAACATCACTTTTGATCTTTGCTAACAGCGATGAAATAGGAAAACCTGAACGAACAGAACAAGAGATTTGTGTTCTCTAGATGTCCACTGTCAAGACTGAAGCTATGTAAATGACATAAATTGAACCAGTGAGTCGTGGTTATATTGCGGAGAGCCACACTCTAAAAAATAATGTGTTGGCTCAACAACAACAACAAAACAGTTTACATCAGTTTTTTTGAGTTTTGACAACTTTGATTTAATTTTCATTCAACCAACAAACTACATTGAGTTAGAGGAACTTAATCATTTGTAGCATAAACACAATTTTTTAAGTTGATTACTCAACTTAAAAAATTAAGTTGCTCCAACTACCAGAGTTGAACCAGTTAATCTCATCTATTTCAATTCAAATCAACAGCGATCATAGCACATGCTAGCACAACTTATTTAACATGTATATTTAATGAAGATATTACTTGTCACTGGCATTAGCGCAGTCATTGCTCATAGAGTCAATAGTGTTTAGCTTCATGTATCTACTCTTCAGCACAATGGTGACCACGAAACTTCATTACAGAAACTCTTTTAAATGCCAAACATAACAGAATTAAACATTAACAGGTCTTTCCAACCCGATCTCACGGCAATCCGTACGTATTTTACGAGGTGGCTAAATCGTACGAATTTGCACAACCTCATTCGTACGAATTCATATGTTTTTTACTAAATCGTATGTATTTTACGAGTTGCCAAATTCATAGGAAATCATACGAGTGAGGTCGTATGAATTTGTATTAATTAGCCACCTTGTAAAATACGTTCGAATAGATCATGAGATAGCGTTGACCCTTCACTAAAAATAAATTAAGAAATAAATAAATTAACACTTAATTTCAACATTCATTCTCCTTATCCAGTCCTATGCAAAACATGCTGGGAACTAGAAATCCACTGCCCGATTTCAGAAGTTATCAAGACTTCGTTAAGTTACTACAACTTTTTATTTTTTAAAGCCAATTAACAAAGAAATTTGAGTTTAAATTACAGACAATATTAAGTTGATGTAATGATCAACATTATTATGTCAACAGAACTCAACCAAATAATGTTTTCTAGCTATGCTTAGCTTTAAAATATGCCAATGGTAATAAATTAATCATTGTGAGTGCAATATTCCTAAAATTATTTCCCAAACTTAAGGAAAGACACTACAAGTGAATAGGGTAAAAATGTTAACTAAAAGATACTACCATACGTTCCCCTGTTGCTTTATCACAGAACATTAAGCCAATTGTTTTGTATTACACATTTTCTGAAATCTTATGTTTAAATATGCATATGAGGCATTATTTAATGAAATATTGACAGATTTGCATATATTTCGAGAACAGAAATTGAACATTGGATAAAGCCAGGTTTGAAATTCTTATTCCATTTTGTTGACAAATTTAAAGATTTTGGATATCCCCTTTTCTATCATTCTATAAATCAGAAAATAATATGGAAGCTTGTTTCCGTCAATGAAATAAAAAAAATAAAAAAGGTAATTTGACTTTTTATCTCACAATTTTGACTTCTTTTCTCACAATTGTGAGTTATAAAGTCAGAATTGTGAGATATAAATTCGCAATTGCGTGTTATAATGTCCAATGTGAGGGACAAAAAGACTGACGTTTTTTCTAAGAATTGTGAGTTTATATCTCACAATTCTGACTCGCAACTGCATGTTATAAAGTTAGAATTGTGAAATATAAACTCACAATTCTTAGAAAAAAAAGTAAAAATTGTGAGAAACTCAAAATTGCGAGAAAAAAAGACAGAATTGTGAGATAAAAAGTCGCATTTACCTTTTATTATTATTATTTAGTGGCGGAAACAACAGCCAGAGAAATGTTACATAAATCATGTGTATGTATTGTAATTGAAATGTACAGATGCAAATAGATAAAAGTATAATAAAATAAACATGTACATGTGAATTTTTAATGTTTTCTTTACTAGTCTGAAAAAAGACAAGTTATGGAAACAAAATAGCCCAAAATCTCAAAATTTACCAGTTCCTGAGAAAGCAATGGTTTTGCTTGTATATTATCTTCTCTTAATTGGTATAGGGGAACCCCATTTTAAGGAAAAACTTGCTATCCAACATCTCTTAACCTTATAGAACAGCACAATACAGCATCTCATAGCTAGATAAGTTGCTTAACCAAAGCTAACACTATGCATCAAAAGTAACCTTGACCTCCAGCAGGCCCCCTGGGTCCCATGTAGTTTTGGCTCTGGTAAAGTTTGGATAGCATGACTGAGGGATTAATGCTGAGCGTAGAGAGCTTTCCAAAGTCTGCATGGAGAAATTACTCTGCTGTGAGAGGAAGCAGCAGGTCTCTCCTCTGCCCTTTCTCCAAATGAAAGAGTGAGAATGATTAATCATTGCTGTCGCTGTGCGATCTTTGAATAAAAGAAATGGAAAGATCACTTCAAGTGTACATTCAAATAAAAACACAGCAGCAATCAGTCTCTCAGCAAGAGGGAAATTAAGAACAATGGCAAATTAGAGAGACAGAATAACAGACAAAGAAAGGATCTGCATCTTTACTAGCCGTCTAATTTGAACATGAAAATGATGGTACCAAAGTATATGGATTTAGAAATCCTTCTTAAAATAAAATATTTATCATGCAGACTATACAATTATATTGATATTATTTGTATTTATTTTATCTAAAACATTTATTATAAATGCAAATATATATATATTTTTAAATAATACAAATATTTATCATAAAGAAATAATTATTATTGTTATTATTGAAGCAAAAGTTTGATTTCTACTGTGCACTATATTCTGCATCTTGCACTTATATTATTAATTAAAACACGACACATTATACACTGATTTTGCTCTCCAGGAAGCATAAAATTTGCATTCTGCATTGACGTTGTAAAATCTCTTGCTGCAATCTGAACTAATGGTAACTTGTCATGCTAACTGTGCATTTGGCTGGGCTCCCTGTCCACACCAGGTCCCTACCAGCCAACAAAAGGAGGGAGTTTATGACGTCCCAAAGCGACATCCAGTGAGTGGACCTGTGTGTGTTTGTTCATGTGACTATCCTGTGCCTCTCTCTGGCAAACCTTTCAATATGTAAACCACCAAGCATCAAGCATGTTCCGCTCCCTGTCTCAAGTCCTGTGAGGAGTTCAGCAGCACTCATTTCCCGGCTTACAGTAAATCGCATAGACTGTGCACTCTTAATTTCCCCCTGGTTTTTTGTGTGCTTTTGGCTGGTTGTGTATATGTGTGATTTTGTGTTTGTTTTATTTTCTTTGTGAAAATCTTGTTGTTTTTGGTGGTGGGCATTGCGTGATTGGTCGGTTTTGCATGATGTACGCTTGTCTTCACCCCATGATAAGGACAGCTGGTGCGTTCATGATGGCATCCCAGTGAATCAAGTTAACAAGAAGGTTCACCCAAAAAAGAAAATTCTCATGAATCATATATGACTTTTCTTCTTCCACGGAATACAGAGATTTTAAAGAATATGTTCATTCTTTTTCATGCAATGACAGTGAAGAGAGTCTTTCAAGCTTTAAAAAGGATAAATCTGGTCCATATGATTCATGCACAGTATCAGGCAGAAATGCAAGTAATTATTCACACACACAATAGTAATAATATAGAACATAACTCATACAGACAATTTTTACTATATTTCCATTATATTTTTATGGAAAAAAGCAACCAGAACAGTCTCCAAGTATGATTTCTTCTTTTGTGTTCCAGGGAAGTTGCAACAACAACAAACAAACAAACAAAAAAAGTTCTTCCTCAGTATTTTTGTTTTGTTTTCTAGTACAAATACTGTATCTAAATATACTTAAATCAAGATACATCTACATGAGAAGCAAAATTTCTAACTTTCTAACATTCATGGCAGGACTAATTCATTAAAGGATGATGAAATTGTAAAGACAAATAGATTTTGTTTAGTTTTGTTTTGCTTTGTTTTGTTTTTGTGTTTAGTTTTAGTTTTTGTGTGTTTAATTTTCTTTTGCTTTGTTTTGTTTTGTTTTTGTGTGTTGTTTAATTTTCTTTTGCTTTGTTCTGTTTTGTTTTGTTTTTGTGTGTTTAATTTTTTTTGCTTTGCTTGATTTTTCTTTGTTGTGTGTTGCTTTGTTTTCCTTTGTTTTGCTTTGTTTTGTTTTTTGTGTTGATTTGTTTTCTTTTTGTCTTGCTTTGTTTTTTTGTGTGTTGTTTAGTTTTCTTTTGCTTTGTTTTGTTTTGTTTGTTTTGTTTTGCTTTTGTGTTGTGCTTGTTTCCTTTTCTTTTGTTTTGCTTTTCTCTGTTTGTTTGTTTGTATGTTTTGCTTTGTGTGTTGTTGTTTTTTTGTGTGTTCAATATTATTTAATCAAGATACATTCACTTGAGAAGCAAAATTAGATTATAAAGAAGAAAAAAGATCAAAATTAGCTTAAGTGGATCTAAACTTAAAACAAGAAACAATATCTAGCAATATGGTCAGGAATATAAACAATTCAAAGTGAAAACTTGTTTCTTGTTTTAAGCAAAAACTCCATTTTGAATCTTTTTTTTAGAAATATGTTATTTTGCTTCTCAAGTAAATGTATCTTTATTAAAGAATGTTTAGATATTTAGAAAACAAGAAAAAAGCACTGAGGAAGAACATCATTATATGCAGTGTTTGAAACAACATGACAAACCTTTAAATTTGGGTGAACTTCCTTCAATGCCACATCATGAATGTCTGTGGATCATGCATGATTTACAATAAAAAATATATATATATATGAAAGTCTGTGTAGTGTAAATGGGTTGACAGATAAAGTCATTTAAATGAGAGATGGCAAACATTCTTCTAAAGACCACCTTAATGTTTGAGTTGTGCTCATGCATCTGTGACCATGAGCAATGACAGTTCAACTGGTCTACAGGTTGAATTCTACAAGAATTTTGCTTTCTCTCTTTAAATGATGGATGATCCCTTGCCAGGCCATTTGGCCTCAACATTAACTCTCTTATATAAAAATGGCTGATCTTTTCATGTTCTGGCCAGTGTCTCTGCTGTCTGTATCTCTCTTGTGTTATAGCTGCTCTGTTCATTCAGTCTTATAGCTCAGCTAAATGCCTAAACCTCCACACAATCACCATCACAACACATACTGTACAACCCCAGCAAAGTCCCTGCTTCCCTGGAGTTGGTTGAGTCTGTCCTCAGTATTCAGTTGTTTAGGTCACTCCAGACCTGGAAAACAAAGTTTGAGTTGGATTTTCTCATCTCAGCCCTCATGTCACCCTGTGCCGCTGTCTAGCATCTCTTCCTCTCACCTCTTCCATCATGTTTTCAAACACCTACTCACTCTTTTCTCTCTGCCCCGCACACATTTTCAGCCTTCTTCCTCTCTCCTGTTTCAATCTAAGTCGTGTGGCCTCTTGATCCTGCCTTCCCCAGCTTTTTCATTCCTGTCTAAGCAAAATCTGCACAGCTTCAATTCATGAAATAACTCCTTCGGCTCTATGGAATTGGCTTTTGAACCGTCAGGCTGTAAATGTGTTTTGTGTTGTGCATCTGCACATACATTGTGGCTCTGCATTTATATATATATATTTTTTTTCACTCTTCTTAGATTTTTTTTTCTTTCTATCAGCCACACATTTTGGGCCAAATTCACTAAGCAGTTGCTCCACTTTTGTGTGTAGTACAGTATTTCAATGCAATGAAAACATTGTCAGCACACTTTTCTATCATGTATATATTGTGTAGTGTAGATTATAGTTATAGACTATTAAAATTATTAATATTCCAGTAAACATTATTTTTAAGAGACATTTGTGTACATTTTCTAGCATTCATGGCAGGACTAATTCATTAAATGATGATCTAATTAAAAAACAAATAGATTTTGTTTTGTTGTTTTGCTTTGTTTTTATCTGTTTTGTTTAGTTTTTTTGCTTTGCTTTGTTTTGTTTTTGTATTGTTTTGTTTTGTTTGACTTTGTTGTGTGTTGTTTTGTTTTTTATTTTGCTTCATTTTCTTTTCTTTTTGTGTTTTGTTTTTTTGTTTAGGTTTGTTTTGTTTTTGTTTTTTTGTGTTGTGCTGTTTTCTTTTCTTTTTCTTGGCTTTTTGTTTAGTTTTTTGTTTGGCTTTGTTTTCTTTTGATTTGTGTGTTTTGTTTTTTTGTGTTTTTTGGCTTTGTTTTGCTTTGCTTTTTGTTTTTTTTTCTTTTATGCATTTCTTTTGCTTTGTTTAGTTTTTTGTTTTGCTTTGTTGTGTTGTTTTTGTATGTTGTTTTGTTGTGTGTTTTGTGTGTTGTTTTGTTGTGTGTTTTGTTTTTTGTGCTGTTTTCTTTTGTTTTGCTTCGTTTTGTTTTGTGTTTGTAGTTTTTTGTGTTGTTTTGTTTTGTTTTGTTTTGTTTTGCTTTGTTTTTTGTTTTCTTTTGTGTTGTTCTTTTTTCTTTTATTTTGCTTTGTTTTGGTTTAGTTTTTTGTTTTGCTTTGTTGTGTGTTGTTTTCTTTTTGTTTTGTGTTTTGTTTTGTTTTGTTTTGCGCTTTTAATACACATTGTTCAAAAGAAGTTAAAAAAAATTGCAGTATGCTAAATCATGGTATTCTGCCAATCCTTCACAACAGAAATGGGCAACAGTGTCATGTAAACTGCGTTTAGCATATACTTTTGAGGAGTGCTTTCACATTAATGAATTTCCATATTTCCTTTATTGAATCACACGCTGAAACAAAGCACAAATAAACAACAATAACAGTTATTCTATTGCCATTTATTCTTAGTAAATTCCCCCATTATACTGTGTCTACTAAAAAATTGATTTTGGTAAGCAGTATTTGCTGAAGCATTGCTTTAATAACTCTTTAGTGTTGTTCTTTTTTCTTGTACCTCTCCACGTATTATTAAATTTCATAGCTGTGCTTCTCAGTTGGTTTCATGCCTGTGGCTATATGATCAGTGAGACATTAACTCTCCGGCCGTAATGAAATGGGCAGCAGTAAAAGCACACAGGACACTGCGAAGATAATTATTCTCTCTGAGGGGATGGCTAATTGATAGTCTTTTGAAGTGATAATGATGATAGAAAAGTAGGCTGATGGATTGTGGCAAAATAAACGCGATACTCGTACAGTTGCATAAAATACTAATATTTACTCCCAGCGCCGTTCTAAATGTTGCCATGGAGACTGTTTAGTGTAAATACTGTAATTTCAGTTATGGAATGACAATACATCATGTGAGTCATACTTCCACAGGAGAGGCAGCTTGTTATAATAACAGATAAGAAGGTGGTTATCAGCACTCGTGATATCCATCAGTAATAAGGTGTCAGCAGCATGCAGGGTGCTTTGACTGACACAGTTCATCACTATAGGGCCCAGCTGTCATCTTTCCCATTATCCTCAATGGTGATCCCCAAGGGTGTGTAAAGAGATTGATTTGATGGCATCTCTTGGGCGGGTAATATTACAGCCGTTTAATTCAGCTACTGGCCGCAGTATAGAACGGCAGTTCCAGCTCAATGACCTTCAAAATCAAACAATGTGAGACGAACACCGTCACCCTGGAAACATGACAGGAACAAATCAAATTTTTTAGTTTTTTCCTATTATTCGGCCTCATTCGTGAAACACAAGTAGAATGAATTTGAGTGCAAATTGTTTGTAGACGTAGCTTGCTCCGTCATTCAAAAGAGAGAAATTAGTTCATGTTTTATGAATGAAGCCTGTTTAATAGTTTCGCAGCTTCAATGTTAGACAGCTGAACTGATCGTCATGGTCTGCAAGTGAAGAGAGCTACACAACCCAAACCTTGTTGACGCTTTCTCTCTTTTCCTTTCTATCACACTGCCTCTGCTTTCCTTCATGTTTGTCCATTCACTCATAACCACAACATTAGCAAATATAACATGTCACTAGCAGTGGTTTATTCCTGCTTACTTTTCTCAGAAGCTTCCCTTAGCCATACTTTGATTCTTAACACCGAACAACAAGCTCTAACTCAGAGAGGCTTTCAGACTTAACCATCTCAGGTGTCAAATGCTCCTGCAACCCACGCCACTGACCTGGAGTCAGTTCTCACTTGATTTTATTGCATGTTTTACATGTTTGTGTTTTTGTGTTGGTCCAGATGTTGTGTGTGTATCTAGTCTTACTTGGTTAGCCGGATAACTTTCTTGATAACATCATAATCCATTGTTATCTTTTCTGTCAGAAATCAATATGAATGTCTGTCAGTCACCTTCTGCAGATCATGCACTTTAAATTTATTTAATAATTTTATAGATTGATATTTTAATATTTCTTAAATTTTACATATTATATTGTTTTTATATTAAAGTGGGATTTTAAAAGGAACATTAAATTAAAATTGTACTGACATTTATATGTATCACATATTGCACCTTAACTAACTATGAACAATACATTTGTTAAGAGTGTTTATCAATTGTTCTTATCATTCATAAGCTAAAACCATGAAAAAAATGTTTTGTTACTTGAAATAAAATAAACGTTCGTTAACTGAAATAAAATAAAATAAATAACAAAATAAAACAAAATAAATAATAAAATAAAAAAACAAAGTTAAACTTATTTCAACTTGTGGCCAAGGAATTTCAACATTTCTCTTTTTTTCCCAATTTTAATAAACTAAAACTGTGAAAAANTTTCAACTTGTGGCCAAGGAATTTCAACATTTCTCTTTTTTTCCAATTTTAATAAACTAAAACTATGAAAAATAAAATTGTTACTTGAAATAAAATAAAATGTCATTAAACAAAACAAATAAAATAAAATAATAAAACAAAACAAAATAAAACAAAAAGTTAAACTTATTGTATTTCAACTTATGGCCAAGGCATTTCAACATTTCTCTTTTTTTATAATCATTAATAAACTAAAACCATGATTTTTTTTGTTTTTTTGGACTTGAAATAAAATAAACATTCGTTAATAAAATAAAACAAAAAGTTAAACTTTTATTTTAAGTTGAAGTACTAAAATATCTACAATTTAATGAACTAAAACTTATAAATAAGAATAAATAAATACTATCTGTAGACATATAATACAAAAATTACTGAAACTTTAATAAAAAAATTAAATTAAAAAAATGTTTAAATTAATTGTTGAATGTTGTAAACATTGAATATGTTTTCCACCTTTTTTATTTTATTTTATTTTTTTGGTGTTAGTTCATGTTAAGTAATGTAGTTAACTAAGTTTAACAAATGGAACCTAATGTAAAGTGTTTCCTTCAATCATATCTCGCTGAGGGCACCAAGTGAAGAAAAACAAAAAAAATATATATATATATATATGCACATGACACCCCTTTATCCGGCTAACCATATAAATCATGTTCGAAGAAAGACTTCTTGGTGTTCTTTTCTATTTCATGGTCTACCCATCCTCTCCTTTCCTATAAGAACCTCTCCTCGCCTGTGTTGCTTTTTCAGCAGCACAAAATGTAAGATGGGAGCAGCTGTTGTTCATGGTCTTTTGCTCTTCCCATGTTATCTCAAGGGACGCCCATTTAAACATATTATTTTCCCAATAAAGCCTGCTGGCAGCTGGTTAAAAATCATTTTTTTAGTTTGATTCCTCCTTCCACCAATAACAGTTTGAGGCTATGGGGTGGGATGCGAGTTAGTGAAGATAAATACAGTTGGTTCTTGAATTGTGTTTGGCTCAAACCTGTTTAGAGATAATCTGGTAAAATGCGAAAGCTATGAATTGATAGTGAGGTAAACATGTGTAACCTCACCTGTACAGGTAAAGTACCATCTAGCTCATCTAAACACACTTCACCTTCCCAAAAGAGACCCCATTTTACCTCATTTTCTCATTTCATCTTTCATCTAACACCATGTTATCATTGCAGAACAAACGTAATGAACAGATCGATCTCTTGGATCTAGACACTGACCTGTTGCTGGTCACCCAGGTAAGGTGGAAAATGATTGGCCGAAGTTTCTCCACACCTGCCCTCGGCCTTCCCATGATCCTCCAAGCTGTTGTTTTGATTGCAAATGACCTAGAAAGCTCCTCTATAGCTATACAGTAATAAGTAACCCACTCTAGACTCCAACAGAGTCCCTGTACAGAGAAGTAAATGTCACGCTCTCCACTATGAACAGTTTATTTCCCTGCTAAATCCCCTGTCTCTTGCTTTTTACCTTTTTCACTAGTCGCCTGGAAGTAGTCTACTTACTCATATCTGACCTTTCTCTTTCATAGTCAAATGACTGAGCTCTTATAGATGACCCTAGTGTGACCCAGTTGAATAGGTTGGATTTTGTGTTCCCATGAATTAATAAGTCGGAAACCATGTGCGCAAGATTTTACAGTGGTCTCAAAGGTCACGCACACAGTCGTATTTTTGTGTGTGCTGTTTTTTAATTTTTTTAATTATTAGAGACAGATGAGTGGAGACAGTAAATGCCAGCATAACATCAGAGAAGAGAGAGCAATTATTCTTTCATAAAGAATAGCCCTTTTGTAGATGTAGGTGTGAAAAAGTGTTGCATTTCAGGAATGAACCCTGTGGTCTGGCCTCAAGCAAATGGATGAATGAAATTTTTTTTTTTTTGAAGCAGTGTAGAAAAGCTTTTCTGTCATGCGCCAGTCACTTTAAAAAGCTCAAGAAATGCTCAGCTGCTCCGTTTTCTAATAAACACACTCAACAAGGACACAAGACCCACTAATGTTCTGAAACAGGAGTGTAGCTGCCTTTGGAACTGTGCTGCTCATCTTTAAGACATTTCTAAGGTTGCCATCTGACTATTTTGGTAATAATAATAAATAAGGAAGGAAAAATGGCGGCTTTAAGAACAAGCAGAAGGTTCTGCACTGGACTAAATGGACGGGCAAATAGTAGTCCTACTCTGTTAGCACTTAAGTTTCTTTTAGCGAATGAGTTATAACTACTAAGACAACATTATTTTGCCTAGTCAATATTCATGAGCCAGACCTGATAAGGTTTATAATGTGTCTTGCTCTGGTGAGTGTCGTATGCCAGGTCCTCTAGGATTTCAGAATCACAGCAAACTCAACAATATTTGTGCAGCTTGCATTTTCGTATTGTTTCTGAAAAAACAACAACAACAACAACAACAAAACCTTAACCTGAGAGGGAAATATTGGCTAATCAAAATCCATACTTCCAAGCCCAGAAGAATTAATCAGTGTATATTCAGCTGTTCTGCCATTTACTGCAGTGTAAAGTGAACATAGATGGACCCGACCATACAGAGTTAGGCAAGTTTCAATAAGTAACAGTTGATTATGATTTTTGGTGGGTTTTTTACTGAAAAAAAGGGATACATCTCAAAATATTTACTCATTATCTTCCTTGAAATTAGGAAGGAAGAAAGGAAGGAAGGATGGATGGATGGATGGAAAAAAAGGATGGATGGAAGGAAGGAAGGAAGGATGGATGGATGATGGATGGATGGATGGATGATGGAAGGATGATGGATGGAAGGAGGGAAGGAAGGATAGAAGGAAGAAAGGAAGGATGGATGGATGGATGGATGGATTATGGATGGAAGGAAGGAAGGAGGGAAGGAAGGAAGGAAGAAGGGAAGGAATGATGGATGGATGGATGGATGGAAGGAGGGATGGATGGATGGATGGATGAAAGGAAGGAAGAAGGGAAGGAATGATGGATGATGGATGGATGGATGGATGAAAGGAAGGAAGAAGGGAAGGAATGTTGGATGGCAGGAAGGAAGAAGGGAAGGATGGATGGATGGAAGGAAGGAGGGATGGATGGAAGGAGGGAAGGAAGGATGGATGGATGATGGATGGAAGGAAGGAAGAAGGGAAGGAATGATGGATGGATGGATTAATGGAAAAAAGGATGGATGGAAGGAAGGAAGGAAGGAAGGAAGGAAGGAAGGAAGTATGTATGGATGGATGGATGGATGGAAGGAGGGAGGGAAGGATAGAAGGAAGAAAGGAAGGATGGATGGATGGATGGATGGATGGATGATGGATGGAAGGAAGGAAGGAAGGAAGGAGGGAATGAATGATGGATGATGGATGGATGGATGGATGGATGGATGGAAAGAAAGATGGATGGATGGATGAAAGGAAGGAAGAAGGGAAGGAATGATGGATGGATGGATGGATGAAAGGAAGGAAGAAGGGAAGGAATGTTGGATGGCAGGAAGGAAGAAAGGAAGGAAGGATGGATGGATGGATGGATGGATGGATGGATGGATGGATGGAAGGAGGGAGGGAAGGAAGGAAGGAAGGAGGGAATGAATAATGGATGATGGATGGATGGATGGATGGAAAGAAAGATGGATGGATGGATGGATGAAAGGAAGGAAGAAGGGAAGGAATGATGGATGGATGGATGGATGGATGAAAGGAAGGAAGAAGGGAAGAAATGTTGGGTGGCAGGAAGGAAGAAGGGAAGGAAGGATGGATGGATGGATGGATAGAACTAAAACAAATTCACTAAAACAAATTCACTAAAACAAATTCCTAGTATGTGTAAACAACATACCTGGCAATAAAGCTCTTTCTGATTCTGATTCTGATGGAAGGAGGGATGGATGGATGGATGGTAATAAGGAAGGAAGGATGGACGGACAGAAGGATGAAAGGATGGATAGATTTAAATGAATGTAAATTACTGTTGATGACTGCGTTTATGTCTGCGTGCTGTGCTTGGTCGGTAGGTACAGGAAGTCATTATCATCTTTTATATATTTTATATCATTTTTATAGCAACCCACTATCATTTCCATAATTCACCTTTTGTATTCAAGCCACTGTTTGCCTAAGGTAGATGCCACTATTCTCTGGCAAAGACTAGACTGTCATGCAGTGAGTGCTGAGCTGAAACATTTTATGATGGTAAATGTTCCTCTTTCATCTGCAGAATATCAACCAGTTAGAGCTTTTTGGAGACATGTCCACTCCTCCTGATATCACGTCCCCCTCGGTGAGTGACTCGAAATGGATCACTGGCATACTGCACACTGTATACTGCATACTAATTAAGTAGTATGTAAACAGTATGCCATTTTGAACATCTTTATAGTTAAGAGCAAGTGTAGTGTTTTTTGGGGAAATCTTCTGTTTAGACTGCTATGATTCCCATCTTCCACAGACCCCAGCATCTCCGGCTAATACTCTGGACCCCACGCTGGCCCACCAGACTCCATCCGAACTGTTCAACCCCTTCAACCCTGCCTCTGTACCCTCAGGTAGGAGAAAATGTTGTGTGTGTACAGGACAAAATAATACCAAGAAAATAGATAAAGGAGACATGGAACGGGGCGGATGTAAATTAAATAATGTGTCTGTCTAGTTCCGGCTAAATAAGATGTCCCGTCCTCCTGCTGTAGAATATGAATGCTCTCATTACTGGCTGCTGTACTGATCTGCATGATAAATGCCTTGCAGAGGACACAGTGTTACCTCTACCTGCTCCAGTGCTACTCTGTGTGTGTGTTTATATCTGTGAGTGTTTGATGCCTTTTTAACATGCACATCTGTTTGGGGGTCATATCATACATTTTTATTATGTTATTTTTTTCCCTGATGTCCACTTAGTCAAGGATTCTTGCACCACAAAGGGACTATGTTGTTTTTCATCACCATTTTCACCCCTCTCACTTGCTCTTTGATTAAATTAAACAGAATATGACATCTAAGAAAGAAAATTCTGTCATATTTACTCTCTCTCGTGTCATTTTAAACCTGTATGACTTTCTTTCTTCTGTGAAACACAAAAGAAGAAAAATCTCAGAGGTTTTCTCCATCCATTGAAAGTTAATGGGGTTGAATGACGTTTTGGGCTACATTGACTTTTATTAAATGGAAAAAAAGTTGAAGCAATCTTTAAAATATCTTCTTTTACAATTATGTTTTGCAGAAGAAAGAAAGTCATATTATTTTTAAAAAACATGAGGGTAATAAATACGACATAATTTTCAATTTTGGGTGAACTATCCCTATGCAACAATTTGCCAGAACCAACATTAACACAGAACCTGTTAACATATCCTTTGTGTACAGCAGAACAAAGAAATTCATACAGGTTTGGAACTACTTGAGGGTGAGTAAATGATGACAGAATTTTCATTTTTGGGTGAACTCTCCCTTTAAAATTAAACAAAAAAAGTTAATCTAAAAGCTTCTGAATGTCAAATTTTCACTGTAAATTATAAGATGACTTGGTTTGGTTTTCACCTCCAAAACTGTACATTTAGCAGTATTTTACTTTAAAATTTCATGCAGTGTCCCAGGAGATCTATTAGAGCTTAACGCTCAAAATAATTAATTGGTTTGAGTAGGGCAAACTCAAATGAAACAAGTTAGTTCAATCAAATTAACTTTTGAGCATTTACAACTTTCTTTTTCTTTTGAGTTCATGAAACTGACACTTTTTAAGTCATCTGAATTGTTTCATTGTTTCAAAGGGTGGGTATCACACACAGTTTCTGCCAATCTCATGTTAATCTTGAGTTCATATAGAGTAACAATGCATCCTTCATATCTCCGAAAAATCTTTAGTTTTGTCATGTTTGTAAAAGATAGATACGCTAAACTGAGTCTTTCCGAAAAAAGCTGAGATCCTGGAGGCGTGTCTGCCGTCAGTGCTGTGGGCGGAGCTAAAGAGTAACGAGCGTGCGCAGCTTCTGCCTAGAGATCATCTGCTAGCTGCGACATCATTGTAAATAAAAAGGGAACAAAAAAGTTTGTGTTGTTTACATTATATGCACTTGCGCGCAGATTGCCAACAAAACACAGACTTCTGATGCAGCTTTACTCAACACCCACGATCTGCAAATCCTGCGCCGAACTGAGACTTGTTTACAAAGTATTCATCACCGAAATCCCGGGAACAAACAAACATACGTGCACAGCTCCGTTGCTGCCTCTGAAAAACAAACTTTATCCTCTGTTCCCTTAATGCTGGATTCTTTGGGAAGCTGAAAAAGTTCATCTTTCCCTTACAATCAAAAACACACTACTTCGGTGACAGGAGCTGTGTCTCATTTCGGAGGCTGCGTCCTTTGAAGATCGCATTTGAAGGCTGAATAATTCATCAAGGATGTCATATTTAAGAAAAGTAACCGTAATAAAATTGACTGATATTCATTGTGAGGTGTAAAATACTGTCATTTCTTTCTTACTTTGCAATCTAACGGTTATTTTTTCTTAAATGAGACTGCCTCGATGATGTATGCAGCCTTCAAAGGGTGCAGCTCCTGAATTGGGACACAGCCATTGTTGAAAAATCTCTCGGCTTCCGTATCCCTAACGAAACACGTTGATGGGCGTGCTCGTGCTCTTGCTCTGGGTGATGTGTGTGTGCACGCTTATCGGGGAGAAGTGCCTATACAAAGAATTCCGCTCTCTTTTGACGTCATACAGACACCCTCGAAAAAAACTCTCAGAAACCTGTACCGAAACTGGAAGTAGTGTATTTGGCACAGAAATACTCCGTCATATGTCCAACTCGTGTTTTGAAACTTTGGCCATGTTTAACATGAGAATGCAACTCTTTAACAGTGTTAATAAGTCTGAATGCATGAAATAGCATTACACCGGTTTTATAGGCTATATGTTAAGTGTTCTATATTGCTTTACTCTCTCAGCAATTGCTATGCTATGCGAATGTTATCAAAGCATTGTGTTACCAATTAAAGGGTTTGTTCACCCAAAAATGGAAATTCTGTCATTAATTACTCACCCTCATGTCATTCCACAACCGTAATTTCTTCGTTCATCTTCAGAACACAAATTAAGATATTTTTGATGAAATCCGATGGCTCAGTGAGGCCTGCATTGCCGGCAAGATAATTAACACTTCCAATGCACAGAACGCTACTAAAGACATATTTAAAACAGTTAATGTGACTACAGTGGTTCAACCTTAATGTTATGAAGTGACAAGAATACTTTTTGTGCGGCAAAAAAACAAAATAGCGACTTTATTCAACAATATCTAGTGATGTACGATTTCAAAACACTGCTTCATGAAGCTTCGAATCTTTTGTTTCGAATCAGTGGTTCGTATCAAACTGCCAAAGTCACGTGATTTCAGTAAATGAGGCTTTGTTATATCATAAGTGTTTCGAAATTTCAGTGGTTCACCACTGGGGGGTGTGACTTTGGCAGTTTGATACATGCTCCGAACCACTGATTCGAAACAAAAGATTATTTTCCATTGAAATCACAATTCTTTTGTTAAATAGTCAACTCTATATTGTAAAGTGCCACCACTTTAAATTCTACAGGAACACTCACGTCATGATATTTGAACCAGTTATTAAAAACAAATAGCCGTTGCGCATCGACTTTGCTCTCGCTGGGACATCTGTTCCAGCCAGATTGACTTCCTCTGAAACAGTAAACAGTACAGCATTGATATGTGTGGAATCAAGTAGTGTATCATCTGTCCCATCTGTCTTCAATTCTTTCCCTCAGTCAAACTCCCCTCTGTGTTGTAAATTCATAAACACCAGGCTTGACTCCACCACACCTGTCCTGATGGGATTCTCACAGTTCAGTTATGATAGCATGAACACATTTTTCACCATTGTGGAATCATTCTGGCTTTTTTCAAGTGATAGTTTTTCTCCAGAGTGCTTTAGGGGGTCTGGTCCCACTGGGAGGGTATTGTAAGTCACTTTGAATGACACTTGTGTGCTCAGTGGCATGTCTAATGGAACATGAATCATCTGAACGAGTATGCACTGCTTAATAATGATCTTGTTTATGAAACTTATGAGGAGCTGTGCTGTACTGTGAACATAGTCACTATATATGTTCTATATTTACAATATAGCATTACTTTGAGCTTTTATAAAGCAGTTACAAAAAAATAAAAAATAAATTGATATATATATAAATATATATATATACACGAATTGTGATGCAGCTGCTGTCAGATTCAATACAGTTGGCTGCTTCATCTTTCTACAAAAGTTTCTTTGCAAACTCACCATTACACTGTGCCTCGTTTTACAAAACAAAATGCTCCAAAAAACATTATGCTTTCACGTGACCCAGGACACCATTAAAGGGGTCATGAACTGCGTGTTTCCTGGGCTGCACTTATAATGTTAGCATGTTTTTTACATCATAATTGTCATAATTTAGAAATAAAAGACATTTTTCCTACCCTGATTGTAGCCCTCTGATTTGAACGCTCTTTTTTAAGGGGCGTGTCTGCTGTGAGACTTCAGTGTAAAAGCCCACTGCTGTGATTGGCTAACATCTTTCCATTTGAAATAGCTATAAGTATTACGCTCTCGAAAACATTTCGCACATTTTTACTATTACAGCTCTCAAGGTTAACTAATCGTGAAAAGTGATGATTATAGCATTACATTTAGATCTGTGGCATTATATTTAGATTGTGAAATGAAAGGTTGCAGTGATGAACACTGTAGCTGATCAGCACATGAAAGTAGTGATCACGTCATTGCAACTCAATTTCTGCACACTAATGAATGCTTTCATCATAAATAACAGTGCAAACACAATGTAAATAAGTGATTCGTTGAATAAAACGTGAGTTTTGTCACGAGTCCAGAACTCGGTCACTGATAAACTCACGCTGTTTGATTGACAGCTCCAGCGATTGTAAAGGGAGCGTTCTTTGATCGCTTTCTATGTATAATTTAATCACTATTTAAATAACAAATTATTTTCATCCTACTAAGAGAAACAACGTGAAGTTGAGCGTTTAGTCACTGGTTTGATTTGCTGACACAGACAAAGAACATCGGACTGTACATGAATCATTACATATTAGATCAGGCATTAGAATTAACACAGTTACTTACATGTTGTCACATTATCCGCTTGTTAAGTCGTGACGTAAGGAACGCCATTTCCAGGTCCTAGCCTCGACTCGTTTCACTGGCAAATGCCATCGACGGCCGTTTATGAGCGCTATTTATTCATATTAAACATCAATCATTTTGAAAAGTTAAACATTTTAAATACTTACAGTCTACACAACAGTCTCTGTGCTCACAGCGTCACAGTTATTAATATTTTAACGATTTATAAAAGATGAATCATTGTCTGGCCATCTGGAATATTGGTATGGAGATAAAGGTTATAATTATATATTTTTTTGTAGTATTACGTGTGTATATTAGCACCATTTGTTGTTTTCTTGTGGTATGAGATAGAGCGTTTGGACCCGGAAGCGCTGCCGCGTGACGTCAGACTTAACAACCGAATTGTCGAGTCCATTTCGTAAAAGTCTGTTTGCAAAGCCTGCTCCGAAATGCAATTGATTTACCAAAGAATCCACAGTGAAATGTACCGAATACAAATAAATAAAGCTCAACTGAGACATTCACATTGTTGAAAATAAATAACCATATTCCTAGCGTTAGGATCCTTTGAAAGGTAATGTTATTTTTAGTCCTGTATCGTTCTTCTGTCCTCGTCATCTCACTAACACGCCAGTAGGCGGGGCTAACAATGCGACGATGAAGTAGGCATTGATTTCTTCTGCGGAGGCTTCATTTCACCTATCTAGGATAGGCACATTCCAGGACGAGTCGTTCGCTGGGTCTGGTGTCAATAAAAGCTTTTATTGGACTAACAAGGAAGTTTTCAGTTCAGAAACTTACAAGATATTCTTATAGTACGATGACCTCTTACATATCAAAAGCTCAAGGAAAAGTTGATTTCTTCATTCATGACCCCTTTAAACACTATTAATCAAATTCATTTAGTGTGAAATAGTCCTCGACATGTCTACAGGATACCGGAGGTTTTGCCAGGTTTGCTTTCCATGCATACATCCTGAATAACAGTCCATAATTCTGTCCTATTTGCCAATGGTGGATCCATAGCTCAAAAATGACTGCCAAGGGCCATCATGGACCAGTGCAGGGGTGCATTGCTGTGATGAGACAGCCCATTGCTGCCTGACTGAATGATGGACATGTACAATTTTCTTAAATTCGCATATAGAACTTGTCCAAGCATTCCCCTCACTGGTCCATGAGACAACCACAAACCGTTCCATGGGAACACTTCACAGCTGACAGGATGGATCCAGGGTTGTGTTGTCTCTTCCAGCTGGAAACCATCATTAGATCCATCGTGTTTCCTTGTGATGATGTTCTCATCTCTACAGGAGGTGCACAGCTCAATCACATTATGTTAGCATTTTAGTTCCTCTAACTCCACAACAAATCCTTTATATTTCATGGTGTTCAGAACAGAACATTAATAAAAATATAAAGTTGTTTTACTTTATAAAGTTTAAAACAATCATAAATTATAGTGGCATTCGTTATAATCAACATTTATTATAAACATCAAGTCTAAACAAATTTATATACGCTATGCAAATAAACTTGGGCTTATGTACCTCGGCACAAATCAAAATGTGTTGCGTACTTGACTTTAATTGCATTTAATAAGTTACTTTGGAAGGTTAGTCACAAAACTTTTCAGATGATTTAAGAAAAGTATTCCAGAAAATACGATAGATTCTTCTTTTGAATTGCTAATGGCAACACCTATACGGAGAAGCTGGTTTCCAGGTCATTTTTAAAGAAAAAGGATCATCACATCTTAAACACGTTCCTATTGTGTCAGTAACTCAGCTTCAGTTGATCTCACGCCTCTATGGAATATTCCAGACACGCTCTCGCAGTCCGTGTGGCATGTCATAGAGATAAGATACGATTTGGAGTTTTATTATATGAATCAGCGTTACTCATTGGAAAGAAAGAGCAAGATGTGTAATGAAATAAGCCTCAATGTGATATGAGTCAGACTGTTGTAATGGCCTCTTTTAAAGGGCGTTGCTATTCATTAAGCCCAAGCCTATTGTGAGCAGTAATTACAATAGTTCATCTGAGTCATAAAGACCGTTTCCATTATGAAAATCTAGGTCATCTTTCCCAAGTCATCAAGAGATCTATGGCTGCAGCCTGAAAGTCCTTTAGTGAATGCTAAAGGTTACAGCACAAGCTCGTAATGATGTGTGTGTTTTCCAGAGCATTTTGGCGGTAAAAGCTCTTTTGATAGTTTGAAGAGCTTTGTGAACTCTCATTGTCTCCATCTTTTAGGTTATGTGACGATGGGAGCCGTGCCGCCCGCGTGGGCGCAGCAACAGTTTGCCGCTCAGGCTCCATTAGCGTTTGGCGTCCAGTCCCCGGTGCCCGTTGCGCAGGTTTTACCGGGCGCTCAGCCTCTGATCTGGGGTCAAGCCAACCTTTTCCCTGCCACCCAGCAACAGTGGGCCGCAATGGCAGGGGCTCACTTTTCGCCTGCCGCTTTCATGCCTGCCCAGACAGTAGGGCCACTTCCTGCTGCCATGTTTCAGACACTGGCTCCCATGCCGGTGCCCGCATCCTGCGAGACGCCCTCGGCGGCCATGGGCGGAGCCGTGGCGGGAACCTCGAGCTCCACGGCCTCCAGTCCGCAGCACGGAGAGCGCACACTGCAGAGACAGGCTAAGATGAGCAAGGAGATGTTTAAGGACTTCCAGATGGCAAAGCCACCAACCATGCCTGCCAGGAAGAGCGAGCAGCCTAGCCTGTCCTGCACCACAGACGCTTTCTCCTGCTACTTCAGCAGAGTGGGAATGGCGCAAGACACGGACGACTGCGACGACTTCGACATCTCGCAGATGAACCTCACGCCCGTCACCTCCACCACACCCTCCACCAACTCACGTGAGTAGGACGCTTCAGACATATGCTATGATTTTGACTCGAATTTGGGGCTGTTATGTAAACGCGATTATTGAGAAAAGAAAAGAAACTAGTTTAATGTGTTCAAAAGTCCTTAGAAATTAAATAATTGTATTCATGTTGATTTCATATGGTTTTGAAACACTAATTATCATTAAGGGAAGTTGTAACACATGACATTTTACAACCTCAACTAACTTTGCCTAGTATTAAAAGGGTCAAATTAATATTTTAAGAAACTTTTGATCCACAATTTGTGACAGGTTTTAGGCTTACATGCATAAGTTTAGTCACACTGATCATAACTAGTTCACACAAATCCCAAAATTCATTCCCCTAGGTACAAATCTCTCCAGTTTCAAGGCAAAATATTTACTGATTAGGGATATAAGTGGGGTTTTTTAAATTATTACTATTATTTGAATAGGTTGAAGTTAGAATAAAGCAGAAGTCTTTTCTCCTCTATTGTGATGTACATCCAAGTGAAATGGCTTTTCAAACTAGCAAAAATATAGGCGTGAATTGATTTTAAGCCTTGCCTGGTATTAAAGGGTCAAGTTATTTGATATTTTAAGAGACTTATTTACACAGTCATGATATAATTTCCTTTTTTTTTTTTCTTTCTTTTTTTTTTNTTCTTTTTTTTTTTTTTTTTTTTAAAAGTCCACTGTATGAAGAATTTTTGGGTATAATATGTATTTATTGTGTTTATTTTGCTATGCGGACTTACATAAATGGACTATAGTGTCCTGCACCCACTAGTAAAAATATATAAAAATATCAAAAATGTCTGAATAATTTTTGGCTTGACTGTATCTCATGTTTAACCACTATCTGCATAAGAGCCAGCGGCAAATTCCAGAAAGACTGCGGGTACATGAGCGCTGATGGCCTGGAGCTCACATATGCAAAAGCATCTAAACCAAAATTGTAAAATCTCTTAAAACTACATTCCATGACACAACAACAGTAGTATTTGTAAAACATATGGTGGATTTGCTCGACCGCCATGACAGTCGCTGCAAGCAGAGTGATACAAACGGAGAAACAGTTTGAGTGCTGATAATGGGGGAAGCTCTCAGCAAATCAGATTCGAGAAGCAGAAAGAACTGTTGTATATGTATATGCTTTTATCAAAAATGTGTTACACTGCACTCAATTACATTTTGTTAGTTCATGCATTACTTGAACCCATGACTTTGGCGTTGTTAGCATATTGCTCTACTGTTTCAGCACAGGAATGCCTCCACGGCCACAGGACATCAATTAACCTTTCACTGATGTCTTAATTATTTAATACATGTTTGAATAAATTATGTCAGATAATGTCTAAAAATGATTAGCAACAACTTAAATTTTTTCAGTAATAAGAGTTTATGGCAGCCAACAAGATTAAATGATCTTGGCAACGGTTTGAAAACATAATAATTATCTTAAGAAAGCTACAATTTTCCTTTTTGCTTCACTGCATAAAATTAAAAATGTTTTCTGGGTCAAGCGACGCAAAATGATGTCACATATGCACACATTAGATCTTGCAAGTTATCCCAAATAGATGTTCTAGAACGATGTGAACTATACTTTTTTTCTCCCTCTCTTGTTGGTACGGGTTAGGCTTAGGGCTTGGTATAGGGATATGGTTTTATATCAGGAATGTTGTTTCAGGACCAACAGAATCACATTATCCTGTAGCTCCATAGACCAACAAAGAAAACGAATCCCACATAGAAGAACTTGGTATCTCACCACATGCCTTTCTCTCTCTCGCCTCTCTCATCGCAAGCCCTTAAGAGTGCTGACACGGCTAGACAGGCTTTATCCGTTTCCTACTACAGAACTTCAAACTCGCACCTCATCCCGTCTTTCATCAACACATCCTTTTTCACTCAGAGGTTGAAAGGTGGGCTTTGATGCTGTTGCCCAGAAGGCATTGTCTTTAGTCAGCGTGAAAATGACAATTAGTACTGCGGTGGGGAACGACGGCAGGGGAAAGAGAGAGTCAGTCACAGGCCCAGCTGTGCTTCTGGCGAGCAGTGTAATTATCACTGATCTCTAGGGAGCCCTGCGCTGTGTGTTGTGCCTGTTTGAATCCTCTCGCTCCTGTAGTGCTAATTATTGCAGCGATGGAACGCCGCACCGCCGCACGTTTGCACACAAGCAGGCCCTCCGTGAGAGACATACTCATTTATTAGGTGTCAATAAGGGATTTTGATCCACAGAGGACACTTTCTGACAGGTTTTAGGCTTAAATGCATACGTTTAGTCACACTAATCATGACTAGCTCGTGCAAAACACAAAATACATTCCCCTAGGTAAAAATCGCTCCAGTTTCGAGGTGAAATATCCACTGAATGACTCAAAAAGTGAGTTTTCTTTTGGTTTGATTTACTTTTTAAAAAAAATGTAAATAATGATTCGATAGATCATCATTCCTTCTTTCAAACGTGTTTTTGTTTTCCCTGATTCAATATAATTATTCAATTTTAATGTGTTAATATTTTAGACCTAACAAGATGGTTTTGGCAGGAAATTGCATACATATGTCACTCGCCCCTGCGTGTCTCATAATATCCGTAAATAGAGAAGTTGCACCGACGCATGTATGGTGTGGGAGTGGCATAGGTTAGTTGTCACAATTCATTGTAAAGCATTATCTATTGTGAAGGGTCATTTATTATGGCTGTTGTAGTGCTGTGATGGATTGGAAAAGAAAGTACCGTGTCTAATAATGTGTATAGCTAGTCAGCTTATGATCCTTTCCATCTAAACTGGTTATATCTTTGCCATGTAGTGAATGTTTTATGAGCAGTATAATAACCACGTTCATCTGCACAGTCACGCAGAGCCGAAGCACAACCAAAACAATGTTCTTCCGCAAAATGCATGTTTGCAAGTTTTGTTTTTCATCCGCTTGAGGGACAAAAGTTACATAGTGTATCTTTAAGTAACAAACATAAACCACATAACTAACCCGAACCAACAGGAAGCTCCATTTTAACTTAATTTCACCCAGTTAGAGCAGATCAAACTTTTTTAATATTTTAAGCCGATTTTAGAACGCATTTTTTTAACAACAAGGTGCCCGTTTAATTTTAACCATAATGTCAAATCCAAAATGCAATCTCAGATGATCTCAGATATAATGCCCCTTTCACAAGATGTAATATAAGTCTCTGGTGTCCCCAGAATGTGTCTGTGAAGTTTCAAAATACCGCACAGATCATTTATTATAGCTTGTCAAATTTGCCCCTATTTGGGTGTGAGCAAAAACACATCATTTTTGTGTTTGTCCCTTTAAATGCAAATGAGCTGCTGCTCCCGGCCCCCTTTCCAGAAGAGAGCGGCGCTTTAACAGCTCGCTCTTCAGTTGCTCAACAGCAACAAAGCTGGAGAATCTCACTCAGCCAAAATGAGGATTGTCAGTAACGGTGTTCAGCCTTGCATTGTTCAAACCGGAGTCAGACACTGATGGAGAGACTCAGGAAGAAGTTTCAACTTTTAGAATGAAACTGGACGTTTCTGAATGGTTAGTGGATGAATTTATGTAGTTGCTGTGGAGTTGATTCAACTCATCGACTAGCATGTGCCGTCATGTTATTCTTTGTGCAAATCCAGTGTTGAATTGACCATGCCGTCATTTACGCTGGACTGCTTCACAAACAAGGAGCAGCAGCCCAACATGGCCGCACCCCCTTTGTTGCGTGCTCCCGTTTATGTTAAATTTTGGGGTTCGTGATGTCACCAACCCGGGAAGAAGCTTGTTGTAGTCCCTACCAGCCATTTGTTGTAGTCCTTAAAAAGCGATTTCTGTAAAAGAAAATATCTCTCTTTGCATTCAACTTTGAGCATCGTAACTTTGCAGATGTTGTTTATGCTCTAACAGCAACATTACACACTAACTAAAGTTAAAAAAGTGAAATAATAATCAAGGACCCCTTTAAAACACTTGATACATTCTGTGAGTTTGTGGGTTCCCTGGGAGCCGGGCTTATTGCTAGCACCATGCTTTAGCTAAAATAGAACTACAAATTATTTGTAGTAGGATATTTCACATTAAAAAAAAATAATCTGTTGTGGACAACTATGTACCAAGTCTTCAGAAGCTAATTGATGGTTTAGTGCAAGATACAGACAAAATTTAAGCCGTAATTAACCAGTAACCTTCTTGTTTGGATTTGTTTCAATGAGAATAAAAACAGTCATACTGTTTTTATTTCCACCTGTAGACATTTCAAATGTAAATTTGTAGCTGCAGAAATGATTTTAGGTTTTGGAAAAGCAAATCTATTTTGTTTAACGTAAAAACGTTGTCATTTTTAATTTGAATGTGCAAGACACTTCCAGTTATTTTAGCTGTTCGTAGCTGTATGCTGCTTGATGTTGCAAACTGGTATTTGTCATCATTTTATTCTAATTTACTATCGTAATCATAAACTTTCACAAAGTTTTACCATTCAATGCACTTTGTTATGGTGTCTTTCCTGTAGCTCAGTGGTTAGAGCATGGCACTAGCAATGCCAAGGTCATGGGTTCGATCCCAGGGATTGCACATACTCAGATACAAATGTATAGTATAATGCAATGTAAGTCGCTTTGGATAAAAGCGTCTGCCAAATGCATAAATGTAAATGTAAATGTCTTTCACATTTACAGGAAATAGCTTACATACGTGTTGAAAAACAAGTTGGATACATAGTCATGTTTTTTCTCTTGAGACCAAGTAAAAAAAAAAAAGAGGTCCATTGTAAACTTCAAACGAGAATTAACGCTTTACATATTTGAGTAAAAAAAAAAAAAGGCTCACTGCAACTACCGTCAAGCGTTGCTACACTAAGCTGTGAGAGCAAACGCTTTGCTGAAGCAGTTTAAGGTTGCATGAGCCAAAAAAGGAACATTGTTTTCATGTATAATTGATCACAAATGAGCCTCGTCTTTTATGTAAGTGTGAAAATTTCAGTGCCCTTCCTGTCAGGCTGCAACAGATATTTAGTTATTCTCCCAGCGGGTGAAAAACATATTTGTACCTTCTTAGCGTCGCCAAACAACACATCAGACGCTTTAAATCAGCTAATGCAATAAACAAGTGTAAGATTTACTCCGTCTGGTCTGTTACTAACCATAACTCTGGCCTTTTCCTTCATCCTCCCTCTCTACAGCACCCACCCCGGCCCCCCGGCAGAGTTCTCCATCAAAGTCCTCATCCCACGCCAGTGACCCGCCCACCGATGACTCTTTTGGTGAGGCAGAGGGCAGCCCTAGTCGGAGCGGGGAAGAGGATGCTGTAAGTACTGTTGAACAGGATTGTGGGAAATGTAGTTTTTGAAGGTTCAACACAATTTAAACTTGGGTTCTTGACAAAGAATTTGTACACAGGTTTGTTTTTTAACAACATCAAGATTTTAGATTGACATATATGCGTTTATATGGCAAAATGTATATTTTAGATCACTAAGTATTTAATATCACCAATATCAGATCTGATCCCACAAATTCTTTTTATTACACAAAATACTATCAGAATCAAAACCTAAAGTTCAAATTTAGTTTCTTCTATCAGTACTGACTTCTATTTGAGAAACCAGCAGGAAAAAATGAGCCATAAACTGGTCTTCTGCTTTATAAAGATATGCTGATGTATTGTTTTGGAAATGAGCCATTGTCTGATAGGTTGGCTTCTTTTTAGTGTCGTCTACCCTTCCTGAGCCACTATTGGGCCCATTAAGATGGTAGATGAGCTTGCAGAACTATCAAAATGATCATTATCACCTTAATTAATTGCACAGAGATTATACACATTGCAGACTTACATGATTTATATTGTTAAAATATAAATACCTATTACATATCCTGATGAAAACTTAAGTATTAAAATAGAGCCTGAATCTGCCCTACTGATTTTAATATTTATATTTCATCATGTGCATTATTATCTCATAAAGAATGTAGCACCTCAAAAAAGATAATTACCACCAATTTTTAGACTAATTACATAAAAGAAAAATTATTTTTATTAATTTTTTTATTTTAGTTGGTTCATATCACAAAGCTAACATGGTTTCCAAAGACTGACTACAGCCAAAGTCCCTTTCAAGGAAAGTCATATTTGTCGTATTTGCAATGCCTCCAGGCAGCTATTTCAGGCATCCAAGACCAAGTTCTATCTATTTGAAGGGGGGAATCCTGAAATCTCAAAAAAGTCTTGGCGAACTCACACTTAAATAACATATTTCAAATCAGCAACAAAATCTGACATGATCTGCCCCATTAAAGGTTGTTTCTTATGTTCAAATAGCGTTAAAAAGCGTATTTTCCAGGCGCATATGCAGTCCGAAGCTTCTAACGGCAGCCGCAGTGACGCAATATCCGCCATATCGCGCATTGCAGTTTCTCCCATTCATAACTAATAGGACTGAACCGTCTTTGTATATCTATAGTCTTTAATACAGCAGACTGGCCATATAAACTTCTTTTATGATGTTTATATCCTTTTTGCACCTTGAAATTATTGTAAATGTAGTGAGAGTGACCAGTACATTATTAAATAATTTTCCTTTTCATAAAAGAGGTTTAAATGGCCTGTCTGCTATATTCAGTCTTTGGAAACCATGTTAGCTTTGTGATATGAACCAACTTAAATGTTCATGAGAGTTCATGTAGTGATTTTCAGTTCATGGACATCAGATTTTTTCACAGTTCACAAAACTGATTTAAATGATTCATTCACGGATTGGAGTATTCATTCGTCAAGTTCAAGTCAGTGATTCAGTCACAGTAGTTTACATTATGAATAACAATAAATCTGCAGTATGGCTTCAGAAGATACATTGAAATAACAAACACGTCATATGGCCTAGCTATTTTATGGTGCTATTATGTAATGACGTGAGTAAACGATGACAAAAAATTCATTTTGGGTGAACTAGCCTTTTAAAGGTTGCTTGAAATGAAGTGAAAACACATCAGTGGTGACATCCACTGTATTTCATAGACACACACTCTCTCTCTCTCTCCTGATCTCTATCAAATATGACTCATCAGAAAATGCCATGGAAACCCGACTAGTGCTCTTTCTCCTTTCTTTCATATTTCAGCTGAACAAAAAGTTTAATTAGTCTGTGTGTGTCTCTCTCTACTGAAATGGCATTGTGGGCCACACTCACTCACTCACTACACACCCACATACATTGTGATGAGGTGTTAAGAGTGCAGCTCCAGAGGGAATATTCATAAAAATCCAAAATGCTTTAGTCCGAAGCCTTTCATGCGAGAGCACAATACAGAATCCTTTTTAACAGTGGGGTTTTTACAGCTCCGGTAATGGGCACATGTGTGTGGGAACCTAAGAATACATCAGTGTGGGGGTGGACGAAGGTGGACTAATATGGATGGATGGATGGATGGATGGAATTGGATTGGATGGAAGGATGTTTAGATGGATGGGTGGATGGATGGATGGATGGATGGATGGATGGACGGATGGATGGATTGAATTGGAATAAAGGATGTTTAGATGGATGGATGGATGGATGGATGGATTGAATTGGATGAAAGGATGTTTAGATGGATGAATGGATGGATGGATTGTAATGACTAAACGAATTAGCTCAAATTGTGGGTGAAATACATATATAATTAGATCATAAAGCATTATGATCAAATATAATATAAATTGACCAAAAGGGAATTAGGTATAAATATATATAGATAATCAGTTACAACGGATTATAACCAATTATAAATATATATGATCTAGAATTACTTCTAGTTCTAGTGAATTGGGTCGTCTGGAATGTCAGGCCTGGTTTAGGGTAATTCGATCTGAGTTGATAAAAATCTTTGTGAAGTCAAAAAGGGATAATTTTATGGATATCTGAGTTGTCTCACACCTCGCAACAAAGCTGTCGAGTGAGCCCTAAACTTCAGCCAAGCCTAACGTGAGATTTAATTAGATGGAAGGATGTTTAAATGGATGGATGGATGGATGGATGGATTGAATTGGATTGGATGGAAGGATGTTTGGATAGATGGGTGGATGGATGGATGGATGGACGGATGGATGGATGGATGGATGGATGGATGGATGGATTGAATTGGAATAAAGGATGTTTAGATGGATGGATGGATGGATGGATTGAATTGGATGAAAGGATGTTTAGATGGATGAATGGATGGATGGATGGATGGATTGAATTGGAATAAAGGATGTTTAGATGGATGGATGGATGGATGGATGGATTGAATTGGATGAAAGGATGTTTAGATGGATGAATGGATGGATGGATGGATGGATGGATGGATGGATTGTAATGACTAAATGAATTAGCTCAAATTGTGGGTGAAATATATATATAATTAGATCATAACGCATTATGATCAATTATAATATAAATTGACCAAAAGGGAATTAGGTATAAATATATATAGATAATCAGTTAATATTTCTTTTTTGCACATTTACAGCACTGCCTTTGCTTCTGTTCTTACTGTTGAAGGAAAAACTATGTGAACTATTGGATTTATTATGAATTTCTTTTCCCTGCTGCTTTATAAAAGCTTATTTCCTGTCACTTATGTCTTTTCCCCAAATCTATTCCTTTTCCCTTCCATTTTCTCCTTCTATCCTCCTCTCGCTCTCTCTCTCCAGGCTGGAGACTCCCAGCAGTCTCCGGGTGCGAGTGAGCCTCAAGCAGAGCCTGAGAGCTCAGAGACGGACAGTCCTCAGGTCGGTAGCTAGATAGCGGCAGGTCAGGGTAGGTATCTGTCCTCTTTTTTTCCCCTCTTCCACGTGTCGGCCTGCTCCAACCATGACGTCACGTCAGCACGCCTTCACCCGTCCTCACCACCATTACATAGACCCACACATCGTGGCCGTGTGTTGTGGTGCTCTTTCTTTTTTCTCTTTATACTTTACACTTTTTCTACTCTATAATTCTCTTAGGCTGCGTTCACACAGTCAGTGTACTAACAGGTGTGACTCTTGATTTGTCCTGTTTGTGAACTGGATTCAATCCTCTGTAACCTATGAGATCTTGATTAATTTCTGTAACCCAAGTTATATGGTAACTATAGTTTAATGACAGTATATATCAAGGCTTGTTGTGTTTTGCAGCCTGCATTGTGTCTTGTAGTGTTAATTTTCATTCTGAACTAGGAAATTTCAAACATTTTATGATGCCTAGAACCCTTAAATATGATAGTCCACTTCCGAGGGACTCCCTTACTATAAAGGCAGCTAAATATTAAGAGTGATATTATAAATATTTCAAAATAATTAATAACAATTAATTATAATTATTAAAGTACAATAATAAATATTGTACTTTAATAATTATAAAATTATTAAAGTACAATATTTGGAAACTTTTTAAGCATCCATTAAGTTGATAGCATATCATTTCAATTCATATTTTTCAATGGGATGAATAGACACCAATGATCACAAATATTGTTACAAAGCAGCTTTACAGACATTGATTGTACACGTCATTTAAAAAAAAAAAAAAAAATTTATTTAAATTTTAAAAATGACTGACATTTGAACAGTAGTCTGTGTTAATATATATATGGCCAAATAAGTAAACTTTTTATTCATCAAACTTTTCTTAAAGTTAAAAAACTATGACTGTACGGAAGCTTGTTTCAGCCATGGAATGAAAAATTAATAAATTAAAAAACAACAACAACAACAACAAAAAACATGCTGTGGACACTAAATGACTTGCCTGAGGTAAATGTAATGCTATGTGAGATATTATTCTCAAGCTGTTTTATTGATGTCTCTCCGCAGTTGAAAATTTTTATCTCACAATTCTGACATTTTTCTCAGAATTGTGAGTTATAAACTCGGAATTGAGATAAATAAAGTCAGAATTGTGAGATAAAAAGTTGCAATCACTTTTTTTATTTTTTATTCAGTGGCAAAATCAAGCTTCCATAATGACTGTCAATAGCATAAAATAATTGTGATTTATCTTGGATCACATGGATTTCTGAATTTCTGACTTTAGAAAGCAGAATGAAAGATAAAATTGTATTACATTTTAAAATCATAACCATGACAGCCTAAAAATACATTTAGTTATTTCCTTTTCAGTGGAATTTTCTTCGAATCAGCGTAACTGTATTTAGCACTCCATACAAGACTGGCAAACGTATCCTGCTACTGTGTGAATGTGGCCTTATTCTCTGCCTTCAGTCTCTCTCTCTCTCTCTCTCTCTCTCCGTTTCTCATCTCGCCGTCCCTGCCTGCTGCTGCAATCACTCTTACGCTGGTATGCATCTCATGGGAATATGGTTTATATGCTTTTATGGTGTAATTTTGTATTGTTTATGACAGAGTATGAGTGAGTTTGTGCGTGTGTCCCTTTAATCCCATAAAGCTTCCTGATGTGTATGAGTATCAATGCTTTTGAACTTATTTTTTAAACAGCGGTGTTGCATGGCATACCCATGAACATCATGAATGATCCACATCTAAGTATCTGTGTCATGTCATTTCCCGATATACAAAATGAGGTCATGAATGTTTTTATACTGTCACTCATCACAGCAAAGCACACAACATACAGAACTGATCTGAACCGAAGTAAAACAAGGTCTGACACACAAACTGCTACATATAGATCATGTTTTATCTTTGATTTCTGTCATTGCGATTAAAAGCATGAAATAATGCTGGTGCTTTAAACACAAGGGAGGAATAACTATAAACAACCTCTGTTCTTTCATTTAGTGGCTTTTTTAATGAACAAACAAGCAAAATGCCATTCTCATTCTGTTTATCTGTCTACAGGTTATGTAATACTAAATTAACACTGAGCCAGTTGGCCGGCAACATATAACACAACTTAAATTGAATTGCATGAATGATAGCCCCAAGCAAAAGACATGCAAATAAAAGACAAGACTACTAAAATAATATATAAAAAAAGTGTCTACTAAAAACATCAAGCTGTTTTTATCTCAAAAAAATGTGTGTATATATATATATGGGTGTAATGGTACATGTATTCATCCTGAACCATCATGGTATGGATGTCACTGTTCAGCACATAACGTCAGATGATGGCGATTCACACTCCAATCCAGAAGGGGGCGCACGCGGTAATGAAACACTGATTGCTAACCACCACAACAGGAAAAAAAGTGCAGAAAAAGAACCCCAGTTTCAACCACAGAAAGACATCAATAAATCAGCTTGAGAATAATATCTCACGTAGCGTTACATTTACCTCAGGCAAGTCATTTAGTGTCCACAGCATGTTAGTTCACTAGAGAAATGAACTCTAGAGGGAGCATTTCACTAAATATATACGCTATATTAGCTTATATCCATTATATTCAGCTTATATATCAATTATATAGTGTTGATTATTAAATCCAAAAATAAGCAATTGAATTTAATAGTTTGGGCTCTGTTGTTACTTGTAACATTTAATATTATAGGAATGTGCTAGAAAGGGCTCCCTATGTATATAGTTTACAGAATTAGCTGAGATTGATTTTTTTTTTTTATCCTTAAGAAAATGTTAATTATAATTAATCTATTGTCTAAATACAATTTGTTCAATAAACCATTGTTTAATAAAAAATAAAAAAAAGCAGCAGTTTAGTTTTCTCGCCTCTGCTGTACCGAATCCGTACTGAACCGTGACTTTAATACCAAGGTACATGTACTGAACCGTCAAGTTTGTGTACCGTTACACCCCTAATAGCGCCCAAATACTTTTCTGGGTCACATGAAACAAAGTAGCACCTTGATTTCTTTTTTTAAATTTGGACTTCCAAAATCAAAATGGCCTGTGTGTGGATGAGGGAAAGTGAGCGATCGCTCTGTGGTACCTGTCTGGAGGAGACATGAGCTCATCAGGATGAATCATTAATGAAGGGCTCTGGGAGCCAGAGGCTTGTTTCTCTGACTGTAGGAAGACTGATGTAGCAGCCTCATCTCTACCTGCCTAATGATGAATGAAGCACTGATCCCCACTGAAATATTAACACACCTACATACACCCCCTATAAACACACAGACTGTAGAACAGATGTGTCTGTCCATTACCGTAGAATAAAGGAAAACAGGTTCCTGGTTTAGTAGGTAAAATCTTACCAACACTTGGATGTGATTTTAAAAGGCCTTACAGAATTCTTGAGAGGTTTTATCAAAGGTTCCTGTCGTACTTTTTAAAGAGGCCATATTACGCCATTTATGAAGTCTTGGTTTTGTTTTTGAGGACTATTAGAATAGGTTTTCATGCTTGAATGTTCAAAAAACACATTATTTTTAACATATCTGACATTGTTGCAGCACCTCTCTTCCCAGTCTGTCAGTAACGCTCTGTTTAGTTCCTGCCTCCTTCCAAAAAGCGCAATGTGCTCTAATTAATCGGTTGAACCGGTGTTGTGATTGGTCAACCGCTTCGAGTGTGTTTCGAAAATGTCACGCCCCTGACCATAACTACGAGTTTCAACACACTACTAATGCAACTCAACCAGGCCTCGCCCCTTTATTTTGCGTGTGCCTTTGGGGGGAAATTATTTAAATGAGGAATATTGTGACGTGTTCATTCCCGGAAGCAAACTCAAGACTACAAAACATAACTCCCTTTGGTGTTGATTTGTCCTTTGTATGATCCTGGTATGATATTGTCTCTGATCATAGTTACAGAGCACATAATGAGCTGATCTGTCCATAGTAATACTCTATTTACTGTGCTTGAAGCAGTATGGCTGCATGGGCACTGTGCGCTTGGCAGTCATTGCCAATGTAGGATTATAATACAGGTTGACTGAGGATGATGTTGCTCTGTACTGTCTGCACAGCGGTGATCAGGAACAGTAAGTGTTCTAGCTGACATTGACCTTCTGTTGGTGTATGAGCCAATAGCAGTGTTGCCAGATCTCACTAAAAAACAAGCAACCTGAAAAATTGGCTTAAAATAAACAGTAGGTTACATTGCATTTTGCTACAAAAAAAAAGTATTTTCAATAATTATACTCTATTACGAAAGTTTAAGTCAAATGTCAATGAATAAATTGCTCTCATACACACATCTATGGAAAGGACGGGAAAAAAGCACAGATTTGAAAGGATCAACCAACTACAGCGATTATTAATGACATTATGGCAGAGAACAGTGCGGTTGGAACTGTAGGTGGGGGGATTTGACAACTGCAATTACTTGTCTATCAAGCTTCATTTGTAAGTTTGTCTATGGAAGCTTATCTTATGTCTTATGGTCTATGGAAGCTTGTTTCCACCACTAAATAAGCAATTTAAATTAAAAAAGGTAAATGCGACTTTTTATCTTACAATTCTGATCATCTCGCAATTGCGAGTTATAATGTCAGAATTGCAAGATATAAACTCACAATTCCAAGAAATTGCGAGTTATTTCAGAATTGTGAGATATATTCTAACTTTTTTTTCACAATTCCAATTCTGAGTGGAAAAAGACATTTTTTTTAGAATTCCGAGTTTTTATCTCACAATTCTGACTTTATAACTCGCAATTGAGACTTTATCAGGCAATACCGACTTTATAACACACGATTGCGACTTTATATCACGCAATTCTGACTTTGTATCTCACAATTCTGACTTTATAACTCACAATTGTGAGTTTATATCACACAATTCTTACTATAACTCACAATTCTTACTATAACTCACAATTCTGACTTTATAACTCGCAATTCTGACTTTGTAACTCAATTGCGAGTTTATATCACACAATTCTGACTTTGTATCTCACAATTCTGACTTTATAACTCACAATTGTGAGTTTATATCACACAATTCTTACTATAACTCACAATTCTGACTTTATAACTCGCAATTCTGACTTTATAACTCAACTGTGAGTTTATATCATACAATTCTGACTTATAACTCGCAATTCTGACTTTATAACTCACAATTGCAAGTTTATATCACAATTCTGAGAAAAAAAAAGTCCGAATTGTGAGATAAAAGTCACAATTATCTTATTCAGTGAATGGAACACAAAAAGCACAGTTTAGCACAATTTAGGCTACTAATTTTATTCCCGATTTGAAATGTATTATTGGATTGTAACCTTGACCAACACTTTTGGTAATTTCAGTCTTTCCCCATTAAAGGTACAGTAAGCGATTTCTGAGAAGTGCTGTTGAAAGTGGATCTGACCGAGTAGCACAACAACCAATCAGCAGTAGGGGGCGTGTCTAATCATGATAGGTGAGGAGAGAGAGTGAGCAAGAGGGAGATTTGAAGAAAGACTGTAGAAAGAGAGATGGCTGAGAGACATTACAAAAGAGAAAAGCTCAGACAATCACTGGAAAAAGAACTAACAACCAACTCCTCCTTGTATATACTCTTGTTTACTGTATGTTCATTTTTTGTTCTTCCTTGTTGTACGTTTGTTTGTCATCTTCATTTTTATTTTTGGCGAAGCATTATTTTGCTTTGCTTCGGCTATAATAAAGAGACATCCACTCATTGTGTGTTTGTGCATTTTAGGGGCGGAGTAATGAAGGGAGGGGCGTGTTTGTTTGGGTTGATGTCAAATATCAACAGTGTTTCTCAGAAATTGCTCACTACTCCTTTAATGTAGATAGCATTTTACTTGTATAACTGAAAATACCTGCCTGACACATTACCAAAAAGGACTTTGCTTATAAAAAGTAGACATGTCAACACGGTCCTTTTTCCATTTCTTTCCTTTTCTCTAGTACTTTCACTCAGCAGGGTTGACTAATCTATTTCCCTTGCTCTACCTCTCACCTTCTTAGTCATCCATTTCTTCCTTCCCCTCTTTATGTACCTCCTCCCACACTCCCTTTCAATTGGCTTTCCTCTTTTTCAGCTCTTTTTTCTGTTCCATTCATTCTATCTTCTGACTCTTTCTCTCATTCTCATTCCTGCTCTCTAAAACACTTATCCTGTCATCTCTCGCCCCATGTGTCCGTTTGAGTGCCCACGGTGGGAGGAAAGGTCTGTAAGTGAGTGATAATTACTGAGTGCTTTCTGATTCAGAGGTTCTGATTTCAGACTCTAGGGTTCTTAAGGCCGCAGTCTGGACACACGCTGGCTGGAAGATCTGTTGTACCTTATCTAAGCCTTCCTTTGCTTCTTGATGCTCTTTTTTTAAATAACCTTTTTATGACGAGAGAATTCACAGGGTTTTATGTTCATGAAGTGGGTAGTTCTGATGCAGCCAGTCTGAAATTATTGAATATAATGATTAAAAAAATGTATGTGGTGGTTCTGAGAGCATGTCCATTGGAGGTAGAGGATGAGGTTGGTGAATTTTAGTCACACTTTTTGTCACTTTTTCCAGTCTTTAGTGCAGCATTTCGTCTTCTGAGTAGCTGCTGTCATGGAGTAAGTTTGTGAATGTTGTGGTTTTCAGAAAGACCTCTGTTGCCACCTGGTGTTGATTTGGAGGAGATGCTTGTTTTGATTTCTCACACAGTCATGTTGCCAATGATCAGATTTTTCTCCCTCACGTTTTTTTTTTTTTTTTTTTTTTTTTTTT
>RJVU01000170.1:365850-379396 GCA_003731715.1 Anabarilius grahami | reverse complement strand
TATTATATAATATATAATATAAAAGTAATATTTATAAAATATATATTATATTTACACTAACACACACACACATATATATATATATACTGTATATATGGGTCATTGATGAATAAGGTAAGTGTAATGAATAAGTGTAAAACATAATGGAGATATAATTAATTTTGAAGATTTATTAAGTGTTAACAATGAGATTATGTGCTTTTTATAATCAATTAACACTGCTTTTGTCATTTTTTACAAAAAAGTCATTTGGTTTAACCAAAATTTCGGTTTTACTGAATGACACTTTTGGTTATACCAAATGACGATATTTTCTAACAGGATGATATCTAGCTAGCTAACAAAAGGACAATTGAACATTTTCTATTTCGTACAAGTTTTTAAAATATTACAACAATTTCCATGTTTTATAGCAGTTGTACCGAATGACCTGATGTTTCGGGACATGCGTATGAACAAGTGAAAACATGAATTTTTCAAATAGTTAAATTAGAGTTAGTTACTTTGCTTCACAACCATGTGGTCCTGTGCAGGTGTCTCAATGATGTCACATCCTGTCACATGATATTGACCGCATGACTTGATCCAAAATGGTCCCTTTGTATTGGTTACTCCGAATGACATCAATGAAATTGATTTTTCCAGACATTCTTTCTCATAACAAAGCAACGACTTCTACACATAATTTTAATACCATTTTGCACTATGTTGATATATGATGTTCCTGTCCTTTCCATAGATGTGTGTATGAGAGCAATTTATTCACTGACATTTGACTTACTTTCGTAATAAAGTATAATTATTGAAAATACATTTTTTTGTAGCAAAATGCAATGTAACCTATACTGTTTACATTTATTTCATTTTAAGATATTTTAATCACAAATGAAATGGCTGTATTGCCCTTTGGACAGTTAAACCGTATGACCTTTTGACAATTCAAAATCTTTAAAATAACTTTCTATGGTGCAAAATATAATTAAAACCTTTTGGATTCAATAAAAGAGATCTAGTTGTCTGTAGAATGATTGCTGAAGGATCATGTGACACTGAAGACTGCATGACAGAAAATAAAATATATTTTAAAGTATATTAAACGAGAAAATCATTATTTTAATTTGTAATATTATTTGACAATATTACCGTTTTTTTTGTCTGTTTGTTTATTTTTTTGTTTGTTTGTTTGATTTTTTGATCAAATAAATGCAGGCTTGATTAGCATAAGAGACTTCTTTCAAAAACAATAAAAATAGCAATGTGTCCAAACTTTTGACTGGTACTGTATATTAATTTATGGCTCTGTGAACAATAAAAATTGACACTTTTAATAGCCCTCAAAAAATGGTCACTGGCAAAACATGTAAAATACAATACAATTTTACCAATAAATATGTTGTTAAACAAAAATATGTATCAGAATACACACACACACACACACACACACATATATATATATATACATATATATTTATATATATAATGGGGTNGGGGTTGTCAGACCTCGATAGTATATATTTCTGTAAACAATAAAAAAATAACATTTTATATGCCCTTAAAATATGGTCACTGAATAAACATCTATTATAAATTAAACACATTTTAGCAATAAATATGTCGCTTCAGAAAAAATACATTTTGCATAATTTTTGAATGGCCGTTAGTGGAGAAAGATTTTTTTTGTGTGTCCAGATAATGTAGTTACAACTTCTACCAGCAGGGGCAAGGGTGTTTCCCCATCTGAGAGATTTGTCATTTATATTTCAGTAACCCTGCTCTGTTTGTGTTCAGGGGAAGGACCCTCTTTATGCCCAGATCAACAAGGGGAAGAAGTGAAGGATCATGGGAACTCTGCACAGACGTGATCAGCGCTGGGGGGAGCAGGAGACCAAAACACTGGAGATCAACTCTCTGCCCTGTGTGTGTGTGGTGTGTGTGTGTGTGTGTGTGTGTGTGTGTGTGTGTGTGTGTGNGTTTGTATGAGCGCGGTCACTCCAGCCTCAATGGTCCACTTCTCCAAGCAGCCATCTCTCTAGAGCCGCCCCGTCCCCCTCACGACTTCCTCCGTTACTCCCTCCGCAAGGATCGAGAGGGACAGACTCTCTCCATACCACTTTGTTTCTTTCTCACTGTGTTTTCTGCACATGACAGCAGGGCATTGTGGGTGATTTCAACCTTACAACACCCCTCATAGCCTTATGAGCCCAGCTCTGCAGCTTCATTCATGCTCTTCGTCCTACTTCCAGTTTCTGCTCGTCTGACTCTCTATAGAGACCGCATTACGGGAAACTCTCGAGAGGTGCCTGTCGGACCCCCGTATCACGCATCCGACCCGCCGTAATCCATCACAGAGCGGATCCATCTGTGACTTACGCGAATCATCCTTTTGGTTTTTATTCCTCGCCCACGTATTTGAGATTCTGCTGCTAGAAAGCTATGCAGAGCTAAAAAAAAAGATAACAACAACTCACTTTCTGTCTCGGATGGAGAACAGACACGAGGAGCGACTTTTGCCAAATCTCAAGATTTCGGAGCAGCTGAATCCGACTGGGGGACTCGAGGGTACGAACATTGCAAAAACATGTGATCGAACTGTTCCTTCTCTATAGCTTTTGTACAATACTAATGAGAAAAAACAAAAACACACGATGTTGAAATGGATTTTTATTTTATAAGTCAAGTGGAGCCCTTGAAGTCAACTTTAGATGTGTTTTAGGGGTAAACATGGCTTTAAAATCTGATCGTTGGTTTGCCAAACTCATTTTGTAAATAATAATAATTATTATTATTATTGATAATAATGACGACAATGACGATGACAAATAATAGTGATGATGATAATAATAATGGTTCTGATTATAACAGTGTTCATTCCATCCTGTGGACTTTGGTGCCATAAAATAGGCTGGCCTTAGTGATGCAAACTCCTCATGAAACCCAAGCAATATTAGACATGTGTCCCAAACTCCCAAGCGGTTTACGTTGCTTTCTCAGTCTTTTGATTTCAGCAGGATGTGGAGACTTGTCTTTTTAAGTGGCCTGAAACGAACCCCGAGAGACTGTTATTATGTATTTTAATGGCTGAAAGGGTCCAGTGGTAAATAGACGGAGTCATATTTATGTGATTTCTTTTGGTTTGTTGTCAAGATGAAGCTGGTAACTGTGATAGAAGAAGACCAGAGCTTCTCTCAACGTGTATGTCAATGCAGCGATCTCAAATACGCATGTACACAAACACACGTGCATACATGTTCATGCAGACACACATTCACAGACCTTAAAGTCAATATGACATCAAAATCGACTCTTTACTTTTTTAATACACCTTTCTGCACATTTATCAGTGTATGTTATTCCAAAGAGAAAATGTCTTCTTCTTCTTCTTCTTCTTTCATCAAAGTGTTAAGCTTCCTTTTTGAGTAACATAACCAAGGCCAACAGCAGATATCTTGACACTGATGCTGGTAAACTAGATTTTAAAAATATTGTTACTATTGGCTCCAATGCGACTTTTTACAATTCAGTCAATTCCTAATGAGAATCCATGCCCATGTTTGTTGAATATCCTCTTTTACTCAGAAATATGTTACATTGAGACTAAAAAGGGTTGCGAAGGCTGTTTCATGTTGACTTTAGGGCCGTCTGATCACATTAAAACACACCAGAATATCTGTCTGTAATCCAACCTCCAATCAGAGAAAATCACCATGAATGGCATCTGTTTTCATTGCATCTGAAAAGATCAGAGCATTCCATTACTGTGACGACAACTTCCTCCTATTTTATGGCCAGAGTCCCATTTTAATTTCAAATAAAAGCAGTTTTGGACCTTCAGGATCTAAATTTTGAGCATTAAGAAGACGAGGGTGAAAATCAAGGTGAATGGGAGTCCTTACAATTTCAGAACATTTCTATTTTGCCTTTACCTCAGCTAATGGTTTGGTAATGTAAAAGGACACATTATTTTTATCTTGATGATAATGACATTCTACAGTGGATTTTTAGAGCATTTTTTCTTTTCTCTTGATTTACGTAACTCACCATGTAATACTGTTACCAATAAACACATCCCAAAATGTTTCTCTGCCTCTCTGCGTTAGCAGCAAAATCATGCATATTTAAAAAAAAATGATATGGGGTAATATAGGGGGTAATACTATGAAAGTCAATAGGGTCCATCAACTGTTTGGTTACCCATAATCTTCAAAATACACTCTAAAAAAAAATGTGTTGGCTCTACAAAAAAAAAATAATAATAATAATAACGCAACAGTTTGCATCGATTTTTTGAGTTATGATAACTTACATTTAACCAACAATCTACACTCTAAAAAATGCTGGGTTAAAAACAACCCAAGTTGGGTTGAAAATGGACAAACCCAGCGATTGGGTTGTTTAGACCTAGCAGTTGGGTTAAATGTTTGGCCAACCTGCTGGGTAGTTTTATTTAACCCAACAATTGTTTACAAATTACTATATGTCTGGCTTAAAATGAACCCAAAATAGGTTGGAAATTAAAAATCAGACTCATAATTACTAGAGGCAACAATAATAATCAAAAAGATGAGCATTTATTAATAAGCAATTTAATAAATGTTTATTGTTTAAATATTATTCAAAAAAAGTATTAATAAATGTTTGTTTATAATTTCCAACATATTTTGGGTTCATTTTAAGCAAGAAATACAGTCATTTTTAAACAATATTCGGGTTAAATAAAACTACCCAGCAGGTTGGGCAAACATTTAACCCAGCCGCTGGGTTAAAACAACCCAATCGCTGGGTTTGTCCATTTTCAACCCAACTTGGGTTGTTTTTAACCCAGCATTTTTTAGAGTGTACAGTAGTCAACATTTGAAGTGGATCAAAACCTTTCATCAAAGTTGTCCTAAAACCTTCTTCTTCTTCTTTTTTTGATCCATTTCAAATGTTGACTACTATACATTGAGTTAGAGCAACTTAATTTTTTTGAGTTATCAACTTAAAAAATTGTGTGCTACAAAGTATTAAGTCGCTCCATCTACCGGAGTTGTAGCCCTGGAATCAATTATTCTTATCTGTTTCAATTTAAATCAACAGCTATCATAGCACATGCTAACATAACTTATTTAACATGAATATTTAATGAACACATTACTTGTCACTGGCATTAGCGCAGTCATTGCTTATAGAGTCAATAGTGTTTACCTTCATGTATCTTCTCTTCAGCACAATGGTAACCACAAAACCTTCAACATTACATAATCTCGTCAAATGTCAAAAAGAACAGCATTAAACACTAACAGGTCTTTCCCTTCACTAAAAATAAATAAATGAACACTTAAATTCAACATTTATTCTGGAAATCCACTGCCTAATTTCTACGTTTTTTCAACTTTTTTTTTTTTAAAGCCAATTATTGCAGAAATTTCAGTTTAAATTACAAACGATATTAAGTTGACTTAATGATCAACATTATTATGTCAACTGAACTCATCAAAATAATGTTTGCAACTAAAAAGGTTTAATTAAAACAATAAATTATCATTTTTAACATTTTAACATTTATTTAAGTTGTGGTAACAGGTCCACTAAATTACTTTTTAGAGTGTATCTTCTTTTGTGTTCAACAGAAGAAAAACTCAAACAGGTTTGGAACAACTTGAGGGTGAGTAAATGATGATAGAATTTTCATTTTTGAGTCAACTATCCCTTTAAAAGAAAATTAATCATGAACACGAACAGGATATTTCTAGAATATCAACTTGCTTTTGTGCACTGCTGCATCCACACCACTAGGTGTCAGGATAAAGTTCAGCACCACAGTTGTATCTACCAGCGAAACACAATCTAATTACATATGCCACCCTAAGTTTGCTTTATATGCAGGTACAAAGAAACCATTGAATTACCACTTGTTACCTCAACCTAAATCATAGGATACTGATTTGGAAAAGAAAAGAGAACATTTTACTATAGCTGAAATGCTGTTTCGGATGTTAAATGATCTAGCCACACAATCTAAATGAGATTCAGACTGAATTGAATCACTGAACTCGATCTTTGCCAGATAAATGAGCACATTTATGCATTTCATTGAACACACCACTCAAATTCACTCTCAACTTGCTTATGGGGAAAATTAATACATTAGGCTTGCTTAGTTTGTTTTCTCTTTCACTGAAATTTGTTTCAGGAGCAGTTAATGTTCTTCTGATCACATTTTAACAACCTCCTTTATGTCATGAATGAGTGCAAATCAACATAATGTAAGGAATGTTACTATGACCTATAATTTGTAGGTCACAGGTCAAATGACCTTGAGCATATTTTCATTCTTACAGTAGTAAGATTCCCTCTTTCTCAGGTATATGGAGAGTGAATTACCATGTTCTTTTTTTTCTTGAGTAAATTAATGCTGATTGTTTTTGACTAGTACAAGAAAGGCAAATGCTAGATGTCATGTGGGCCAATTTTTACAGGGTCTATATCTCAGTAACTGTTTTTGTCAAAAATAATAATAATAATAATGGCCAAAATGAGGGTTTGATATTCATTCATTCATATTTTTGCTTTAGATAGCATTTCATTTTCCAATATTCATCTCAAATTAGTGTTAAAAAAATCCACACTGATGAAATTGTCCTCATAGTGTGATAGGGTCAGTAAGAACTAAATTAACTTTATCTATTTCCTTAGCTTTCAAAAAATAGTTTAATTTAAAGCAAAAGCACTCATTTTGTTTGCAGTCAACAGATTCGATTCTTGACGAGGGAGAGACATTTGTAATCACAATATTGACCAATACTTTTATGTTTTTTCCAGCCTACCTGGTGTGAAGACGTAATGAGAGTTTGATTTTGGTTGTTTGACAAGCTGTGCCTTTGTGGATTTCTGTGGTTCTTGACTGACTGCATTCTTTGAGAATGAAAACAGTCCTTTGCTGGCGTTCAGTGAATTGACTCGTTTGACGAGACATTCCTTTATCTCATCATTAGCACATGAACACGCTCATCCAACCTCATTCCAGTCTGAGGGCCAATGGGCGAGTTCTCGCTCTATGTGCTATTTATCCTCTGACAACTGCGACACAACACCATTTTATCTGTACATGCTGGATCATTTCGAATTATAAAGGAATAACTGAATGGATTATTAATTATGAGGGGTTGAGGAGAGAGAATGATCTCTTTTTGATGAACTGCTGGAAACCTTTGAGTCAGAATGATGGAACAGGTGAGAAACCGTGACATGAATTTTTAGCAACTTTTAAATGTGATCTAGGCTTCATTTTTACCACATAGATTTCTCAAACACAGATTAATGTATACATTAAAATGTAATATTAGAAAATCAAATTTTGCTCACAAAAAGTGCAAAAAGTACCAAGATAGAATGCTTCATTTTGGTAGTACAATGCTATTCTTTGAAAGACCATATGAATACCATACATACGGTAATCCTTCTGTACCATGGTATTGCTATCTCTTTTGTGAGAGTTTCCTATACTTAATTTATTGATTTATTGACATTTTATTGACACCAGCTATACTTTTGATGGAAAAAAACAGAAGTTTATCAGCTTACTGATTTCTACCAAATCCTATTGTACATTTTGACATTGACTAGTGTGGTTTTGACTATTAAAATGTACAGAATTTGATTGGGCAATGGTAGCATGTCATCACATAGCCTTCCGATTCCTGAAACGCAAAGTGGATGGTGTTGTGTAGTGCTACTAAGAAGTTTATTTGTCAAGATCTGAGATATTGCTACCAATACAAACCTATCATAGTGCAATGTAATGTTTACTTTGATATTTTTAACAATTGCTACATTTTCTACATCAGGATGAATCAATAGACTTTAAAACCCTGAAGGCACGGTTCCAGGGTGAAAATGGTCTGAAGATCCAGACTAAACCTACCATCCCAGAGAAACCCAAAACCATCCCTCAGCCGACAAAAGCCAGCAATTCTTTAATCTCAACTATCAATGCTGTTGCGAAAAATGGGATGCTTCACGCACCACGTGTAGTCTTCAAAGATGACAAAAATCTCAGTCGCCAGCTCTCTCCACCCTGGGGATTACAGACTAGAGAGGACGAGCCCATCAATAATGCTGAACTGTTGGATACTAACCAGAAGAAGGAAGTTGACACTGTAAAGCAGAGTCTGAAAGACAAGAAGCTTCCACTAGTTCTGCCAGTGGCTCCCAAAAAAGCCGAAATCCCAGAGCCCGAATCCAGCCCACTTACACCTTTGTCCGTTTCACCATTCAAAGTGTCAACACCCAAAAAGTTTGTATTTAGCCCTCAAAAAACTAGAAAAGATGAATGTGAGAAGACAGGCCCTGCAAAGGAGGTAGACAGTACCAAAAAATCTTTGAAGGACAGGAATCTTCCACTGGTTCTGCCAGTGCCTCCAAAAAAAATAGAAACCCCAGTGCCTGAAAAAACTAGCAAAGATGAGAATGACAAGGCAAACACTGTAAAGGAGGTCAACACTGCTAAAAAGTCTCTGAAAGACAGGAATCTTCCACTCGTTCTGCCAGTGGCTACAATAAAAGCTGACAGCCAGGAGCCTGAACCCAGCCCCCATACACCTGTTTCCATTTCACCAGTCAAAGTGTCCACACCCAAGAATTTTGTATTTACAACTCAAAAAACTAGCAAAGATGAAAATGAGAAGACAGATACAGTGGAAACCCCAACGCCAGCTAGTCGTACCCCTGCTCCAAGTCAATCTGCTCCTGCTGGCCCATCTGTAACAGCCAACCCCCCTTCTGAAAGTGTACCTGTTGTCCCTAAGGCTGTTGTCCCTACTCAGACTTCATCTGGAGCACCACCTGCCCCCAACATTCCTCCCCCAAGTATTTCAGCCCCAGGTATTCCGACTTCTGCCAGCCCTGAGCCAAAGATTCCTGAACCAGCCATTCCAACACCAGTCATTCCCTCTCAAGCTCTTCCTAAATCAAAGACTTCTAATCCAGAAACCTCTATTTCAACTCCTTTTGACACTGAAGCTCTTAAACCAAATATAAATATACTCTGTTTATCAGAATTATTTCCTCCCCCTGAAGGAAGTCCACCTCCAGAATTCACTGATATTCCTCCCCCTGTTCTTTATGAAGATTTTCCTGATGGAGACTTTTCTGAGCAAACTATACCCACTCCAGCGATCCGTACGTTTATCAACCCAGTTCCCAGGAGTCCAGTTGTTTCCAGATCAGCCTCCCCTGCCCTGTCCACCCCTCCGGCGGTATCTCCAGAGCCCTTGGTGAAGCCCCTAGAATATACACCTGGTCCAGACTCCAGACTTACAGTCTCAAGCCCTCCTCCAGATGTTCATACTCCAGCTGCACCTGTAGACATGGTACTGGAGAATGCAAAAGCTCTTACTGACAATAAAGCTATTAACCCAGAGAGGACTAAGGAGGACCAGTCCTTATCCAAGCAGCTTTCACCCCTCTCAGCCTTGGCGAGAGCGGAGGAGATGGCCTCAGTTAAACGGACACCAAATGATCACCGAATATTTAACCTTTTGGAAAGGGCTAAGAGAAAGAGCACAGTGTTGGCTACCACACCTGAAAACACAACCCCACTTGAGACAGCTACACCTGAGATTCCTCAGCCTGAAACTTCCACACCTCTGCCTGAGACTGTCACAACTGAGGTGACTCAACCTGATCTAGCTACACCTGAAAAAGCCTCATCACAGCTTGCCACAGCTGTAGAACAACTACCTGAGGAAGCCCCACCTGTACCAGAAGTGTTTGATATCCCTGAACTCCCTCCAGTTGATTATGTGGATCACTCTCGGGTGTCACCTACCCACCCACCCGAAACTGCCAAGGTTAATGGCCTTGATCACAGTAAGTGTCCATTTAAAGCTGGGTTGACACTGTGTGATCTTGCCCACGATTTTGCTGTCTTAAGATCCATTTAATTTACCGTAGAAGGCTATTCTTGTTGTAGGGCAGTCTTGTTTCAATAAGTGTGCATTTTCAAAGATGGCCAATTAATTGGCTTTGCTTCAAATTAAGTCAGTTTCAGAAAATTTGTGCAGTGGTACTGTTTTAATCAACATAAATCACTTTTTTGATTAATTTTTCACAAATGTAAATACCTTTTAGCAGTGGAAAACAGTGTTCAAATGCCTTTTTGATTGAGTTAGGTGGATTCCATACTTCAGGGAGGGTTGGTATGCAGGATATGTATGTCTATTGTGGCTTGTGTTGGGCAACATATCTTTCATAATCAGAATGACAAAGAATATTTTGTCTGTAAGAGTAAGACATATTGGCTTTAGTTTAACTAAATGCCAATTACGCTTACATATATTATTGTAAGTAATTGTTGTAAAAAAAGAGAAAATAATTGTTTCCATTTCAGCTTAGATTGAAATAACATCCACCGTCAATTATGTGGTGTTAAATATAATTACATCACCTAAAATTATGAAAAGATAAACATTCTGATTTGTACCATCTCATGTATTTGATCAGGCTTATTATTTCATAAGTAAAGCATCATGGTTCCTCCGTTTTCATTCTGTGCTTCCTCGACTTCGAATTTTCATTGGCTTTGCAGACATAACTCTGCTATCTCTTCCTCATGCTTCTTTCTGAGGTGTATGGTTTTGGTTTGCATGCAAAAATTTGGAAACACTTTATTTTGATGGTCCACTTTGGTCATTCGGCTATAACTATAAGTAACTTTGCAACCCTAACACCAAATACCTACCCCAACAGTCTTCTAGAGTCTACTAATACTCTAATGAGAGTTAGTTGACATGTAGTTGCAAATTTACATATAGTTAGTAAAATGTCTAAAGTGGGCCATCAAAATAAAGTGTAACCAATTTACTTAATTTTCTTTAATAAAGATATCCAATAAACAAGATCAGTTTACTTGGCAAGCAACATTTTAATCAAGCTTCTATTTACATATGTCTTTTGTATACTTTTCAAAATGGTGGTGGTCCATTCTAACATTTATTCTCTTGTCTCTGCAGGGGTGGTGACAGTGGTCAAAAATGTGCATCCCCCTCCCCCACCGCCTAGGAAGGTTCTGCCAGCCACGCCCGCTGTGGACCCCCCAGTTGAGAAACCAACTCTGTCTCCTGCCACAGACCTCCAGATTCCCACAACACCATCTATACCTCTAGAAACACATGGTAACTTTCTCAAGATGTTTCTCAAAAAGTGTTTGTCCACTAAATGCATAAACAAACATGTTTTTTCTTCATCAGAAAATTCACTACATGACAACTCATTTGAAGAGGGATTTTATGAAGATGTTGAGGTACCTGAAGCTCCAGCAGTTTCTACCTTTAGGCCTCCATCAATACTATCATCAGATTCTAGTTCCAAAAGGCCAGTTTCAGTTCATGAAGAAGCATTCCTGAAACAGTTGAGCCCAAAACAACAGGTGAAAGAAGATGTGTTTCCGAACAAGCGGGATAAAGACATTGTGGATGTGGATTACGCATCTGTGAACTCTGGCTCTCTAAATCCAGACACTCAAGCTGCTGTGCTTCAGGACTCGGTGCGAAGCTCACCTGCCTTGTCTCCATCAGGGTAAGTCATGATGATTTAGTGTGGCCACAGAAAAAAAGGCTTTTGTGTATGTGCTGTCTGTGACATTATTGTTACTCCGACTTTCCTTCAGGACCCTTGAAAGAGGTCACAATGTTAATGAAGAACACGCAGACAGTAAAAGGGGCAAAACACAAAAGAATAAGAAACAGAAAGGACCTCCAAAAAGTAAGTGGAAGAAGTACTCACTAAAATAGGCTAATGCTGCTGTGAAGTGTCTTTTTGTCTTGTTTTCCAGTAAAAACTAACAAAAGTAAAATTATAAATATCATATATATCATCAATAACATATATAATATATGTCATCTTCATTAAAACAAGATCAAATTTACTTGAGAAGCTAAATTTTGAAAATATGAGGACTTAATTATTTAGACAAACAAATGCAATTTTCAGTATGGCTTATGCTTAAAATTTTTGGTGTAATATATATATATAAAAACTGTATATATTATACTGTATACATACATACAGCTTTGCTTCTCAAGTAAATGCATCTTGTTTTGAAAATGTTTAGATATTTTATAGACCCAAAAAAATCACAAGTGTAATATATATATACCGTTCAAAAGTTTGGGATCGGTACGATTTTTAATGTTTTTAAAAGAAGTTTCGTCTGCTAACCAAGACTGCATTTATTTAATTGAAAATACAGTAAAAACAGGAATATTTTGAAATATTATTACAATTTAAAATAACTATTTGAATATATTTTACAAAGTAATTTATTCCTGTGATGGTAAAGTTCATTACTCCAGTCTTCAATGTCACACGATCCTTCAGAAATCATTCTAATATGCTGATTTGCTGCTCAAGAAACATTTCTGATTATTGTCAATGTTGAAAAAAGTTGTCTACTTTTTTTTTTTCAGGATTCCTCAAAAGAAAGTTCAAAAGAACAGCATTTATCTGAAATACAAAGCTTTTCAAAAAGTCGTTCAAAAGTTTGGGGACAGTAAGAATTTTTATTTTAATTTTTTTGAAAATAAATTAAAGAAATGAATACTTTAATTCAACAGGGATGCATTAAATCAATCAAAAGTGACAGTAAAGACATTTATAATGTTAAAAAAGATTATATTTCAAATAAATGCTGTTCTTTTACACTTTCAATTCATCAAAGAATCCTAAAAAAAAATATTGTACTCAAATATTTTGTACAATTGTACATAATAAATGTTTCTTGAGCAGCAGATCAGCATATTAGAATGATTTCTGAAGGATCATGTGACACTGAAGACTGGAGTAATGATGCTGAAAATTCAGCTTTGCCAACACAAGAATAAATTATATTTTCAAATATTTTCAAATAGAAAAGTTATTTTAAATTGTAATAATATTTCACAATATTCCTGTTTTACTGTATTTTTAATTAAATAAATAAAGTCTTGGTTAGCAGACGAAACTTCTTTTAAAAACATTAAAAATCATACCGATCCCAAACTTTTGAACGGTAGTGTATATATATATACAGCTATGGAAAAAAATAAGAGACCACTTAACATTGATTTCTGAACTTGGAGTGGTCTCTTAATTTTTTCCATAGCTGTATATATATATAATGTATGTAAAATAAGTTGTTCTTGTTCTGTGTTTGTGTGTGTGTGTATATATATAATTTCATTAAAATTACGAATGGCATCTACACTAATGTTAGTCCTTTTGTCTCACTTCTCACACTTGGATTTCTTATCCCCAGGACTTCTAGATCCAGCTTCAGTCCAGCCAGATGTTTCACTCCCTTCTATTAAATGTCGCTGTCCCACAATTGCAACTTGACTGACTGTCAAAGATTAATTTTCTGCATGCCCCTTCAGTCTTTCACATGTAGCCTCACAAAACTCAGACACTTCATTCTCATGGTCCAGTAACACACTGTAGCTAACTCATTTTGACATTATGTATAGCCAGAGTAGAACTGGCCCCTTCAGTGTAGCCTGGTTCTCCCAAGTTTTTTTTTTTTTTTTTTTTT
>RJVU01000170.1:342425-365687 GCA_003731715.1 Anabarilius grahami | reverse complement strand
ATGCTTTCAGTAATCTCATCTCTGATGACATCCTGACCTCCATAGAAATGATAAACACACAGGATATTGTCATGTCAGTTTATTTTAGATTCTCTGTTATCTTCAAAGTATTCTGCTGACTGACGTGTGTTTTGTATTGTTTGTGACTTAGATCCATATGCTGATGCAGCGGCTGCAGTAAGTGTTTTTTGTTTTGTTTTGTTTTACTAGTATTGTAATGACCGTTGAAGGTCTTAACGTTAATGTCAGGACCTTTTGTTTGCAATACTAATACTCCTACTTTGTGTAGCATTATCATATACGTTTTGTATCTTCTTATTGCATGTTCTGTTGTTGCAATGATCTGTTCAAACATGTTGCTGTCTTCAATTAAATCACCTCACCTTTTAGGTGGAGGAGTCTCCCAAGAAAGGCTTGTTCTCCAGGTTTGTAGCAGGGTTTAATTTTTCACAATATTAATTTAAACTGCACCTACATTCCCAAAACGATCTGATTGAAACGATGAAAAACTCCAATCCTCAGGAAGAACTCAGCAAAAGCGGCAGACGAAAAAGAACTAAAGAAGAAAGAAAAACAGCGTGAAAAGGAAAAAGAGAAAGAGAAGGAAAGAGAGAAGAAGGAGCAGAAAGAAAGGGAAAAGAAGGAAAATGAAATGAGGAAAAAATTTAAGGTAATTTTTTGGACAGTGTTTGCACCAATAATTTTGCATGATTATTGCAACTCTCACAATCCATTACTTATTACAATCCACATCCTGCTCCTCAGGTGCATTTACCATCACTAAAATCCGATTATTTTAATCAAAAGTGAAATGAGCCTTACATTTCAATTTCTCGCTAACAGCAAGAGTAATGCACATGGCGAGTTGAGTAAGTGATGTGCACATGTTCATGTATCTCTATTGATGTTTAATGCAGATCACAGGCCAGGAAGAGGCCATGTATCAAGTTAAAGTGATCGAGGACTGTAAGGGCCGTAAAAACGACCTGCCGGTGAAGGTTGGAGACACCGTGAGCATCATCCGTACTGAAAATTGCCCTAAGGGGAAATGGCTGGCTAAGGACAGCAACAACAAATGTGAGTTAAACACAGCAAATGATACACACAAATGAATCGAATGCCATTATATGCATATCTTGGCACACGCATAATTAGCATGATGCTAAATGAGTATTACAGATAAATGGAGTGCAGAATATAAGCTTTGTTATGAATTTACCCTGATAAGGACTAAACGCCTGAATAGATCTGTCACTAAGCAAAGACCTGAACGAGTCCTTGAGGTTTGACTTATCTGTTAGACTGTGTATGTAAGAGCTTATCTCATTTTTCAGATGCTTCAGCTGGAACGCAGATTGGCAATGTGCTGTGTGTTGTTTTTCAGACGGTTATGTCCCGGTGGAGAGTATGGATTTGAACATCAATGGAATTATGGAGCTGGGGAAGATGACAACAGCATCTAACAGATCCAACGGCAATGGACACAAAAACACAGAGGCCACCAGTACAAACAGCAGGTTGCCATTAAGCGACTATAGGCTTACTGTATTTACTGTAGTGATGCTATGCTAACATTGCCTGCTGAAATATGAGATTTTTTTCATTATAATCTGTATTTTTTTAGGACCTCAGAGCATTATGATGTGAACCATGAGAGCTGTAAGCACCTTCTTTTAATCATTTTTTATAGTAGTTAAATGTTTTATTTTTCATTTTATTTATTTATAATATGTGTTTTGTGTGTTTTACACCGTCTTAACCAGCCACGGCCATAATTAGTAACAGGATATTTTGTTGATAGCTTTCTACTGCATCATTCTAACTAGCCCCGCCCACTGTGAAATTGTATTGGTCCAAAATCCCACCCACACAACATACATCAAACATTCTCTTCACTTTGAGTGTACCATAGTAACAGGTGTAAAGAAAGAGTACCCGAAAACCATGCTTAATTAAAAGTAGAAACTAGTGTTGTCAAAAGTACTTCGGTACCAAGTCAGTTCTGAAATTCTTTAAAAAAGTGACGATACCAGCATTTCCCCCATAGCGCTGTTGATTCTTAAACACCTCTGATTGGCCAATGTGTTCACACGCTCACCGAAGAGCGTCAAATATGTCTATTTACAACATGTTTTTTGAAGTGTTGATCATTGTAGCCAATCAAAACATATCTGTTGAGCTCGTGAACACAATGGCCAATCAGAGGTTTTTAAGAATCAGCGCTCAGAATGCAAGGGGGAAATGCTGGTATCGTCACATTTTTAGCATTTCAGTACCAAAGTACCAGTACTTTTGACAGCACTAGTAGATACCTTACAGTAAAACTTGCGTCTACAAACACTCAAGTCTTAGTAAAGCTCAAGTGCCTAAAAAAGGGCGTAAGTAAACCAATATCCTTCAAAAAAAGTATCTTCAATATAACTGATAATTAAAATAATGTTAAGTCAAGTCAAGTCACCTTTATTTATATAGCGCTTTATACAATACAGATGGTTTCAAAGCAACTTTACAGTGATAAACAGGAAAATAATGATCAATGATGCAAACAGAGTTCAATTCTACTTTAAAGCAGCTCTAAAAAAGCCAAGAGTGTCACTGAAGTCAGTTCAGTGTTGATTCAGTTCAGTTCAATAACTGTGTAAAGAAAAGATATTTAAGGACAGGAACTTACTCAAATACTTTACACTATGTTTTTTTTTGGACACTACTTTGATTGCAATACCATTATATTATTGTATTATAAGTATTTTGGATTGCCATCTAAAAATCATAAATTAACATGGTAAATATTATTAGAGGACTATGGTATTCTAAAATCATCTGATAAAGTACCATCAGTGAACCATTATACCAACACAGTTAAAGGTAACGTTTGTGGTTTGTGCTGTGTTGGGTGGTTATAATGCAGAGTACAAATCCCACAGGAATACAACTTTTGTATGTATTTCTAGCTAATTTTATGGAAGCTTGTTTCTGCCATGGAATAAAACAATTTAAAAGATACACTCTAAAAAATGCTGGGTTAAAAACAACCCAAGTTGGGTTGAAAATGGACAAACCCAGCAACTGGGTTGTTTTAACCCAGTGGTTGGGTTAAATGTTTGCCCAACGTGCTGGGTAGTTTTATTTAACTCAACTGTTGTATAAAAATTACTGTATTGCTTGCTTAAAATGAACCCAAAATATGCTGGAAATTAACATTTATTAATATGTTTAATAAATAAGCATTTATTAATAAGATAATGAATAATAAACAATAAACATGTATTAAATTGCTTATTAATAAATGTACACCTTTTGATTATTATTGTTGCCTCTAGTAATTATGTGTCTGATTTTTAATTTCTCACCTATTTTGGATTCATTTTAAGCCAGACATATAGTCATTTTTAATCAGTAATTGGGTTAAATAAAACTACCCAGCAGGTTGGGCAAACATTTAACCCAACCACTGGGTTAAAACAACCCAATTGCTGGGTTTGTCCATTTTCAACCCAACTTGGGTTGTTTTTAACCAAACATTTTTTAGAGTGTAATTGTGACTTTTTATCTCACAATTCTGAGTTTTTTTCTCAGAATTGCAGGATATAAACTCGAAATTGCTAAAAAAAACATTGTGAGATAAAAATGTGCAATTATCTTTTTTATTTTGTATTCAGTGGCAGAAACAAACTTCCATAAAATTTAAATAGTACACTCTAAAAAATGCTGGGTTAAAAACAACCCAAGTTGGGTTGAAAATGGACAAACCCAGCGGCTGGGTTAAATGTTTGCCCAACCTGTAGTTTGCGGGTAGTTTTATTTAACCCAAATATTGTTTAAAAATGACTGTATCTTGCTTAAAATTAACCCAAAATATGTTCTAAATTAACATTTATTAATATGTTTAATAAACAAACATTTATTTATACTTTTTTTGGATAATATTTAAACAATAAACATTTATTAAATTGCTTATTAAATAATTTTGATTATTATTGTTGCCTCTAGTAATTATGAGTCTGATTTTTAATTTCCAACCTATTTTGGGTTCATTTTAAGCCAGACATATAGTAATTTGTAAACAATTGTTGGGTTAAATAAAACTACCCAGCAGGTTAGGCAAACATTTAACCCAACTGCTGGGTCAAAACAACCCAATCGCTGGGTTTGTCCATTTTCAACCTAACTTGGGTTGTTTTTAACCCAGCATTTTTTAGAGTGTATGTTTGCAGCTATAAACACTTTTTTATTTTATTTTTCGTTATATTATTTTATTTTATTTTATTTCCTCAGTCTCAGAAGACAGTGAGGAGTGGACAGCTGATGATGATGACCCCGTGTTTGAGTCTGCCAATGAAACCTCACACATGTAAGTATTGCAGTGTGTGTTCGTGTGTGCTCTTTTATTTGTACTATCTAACACAACTTGACAGTTAAGCTAATGTATTGTTTACAAGAGGTGTATTCTTCTATCTTTCAGAGGGCTGAATCAGTCACTGGCCACACCAGCTCAAGGTGAGTCACTGATGAGACATGACTGAAAAATGTTCACAGGAAACCTACCATCCAGAAACAGCCAGAGATCAAAACTCTGGGAAAACTGCCATTATAGCTACAGAATATTATTCACTTGTTCATAGTCATTTATGGAAGCCTATTTCCACCAAAAAAATAAATAAAAAATCATAATTATGACAAAAATGTTGAAATTATGAGCAAAAACAATTATAGTTTTGTAATAATGACATGAAAAGTCATAATTATGACATAAAAATGAAACATTATGACAAATAGTCAAAATTATGAGCTAAAAAAAATTGACATAAAATTCTACATTTCTAAAAGTGCAACTATTAGATGAAAACAACAATTATTATATTTAAAATTCAACTTTTTGTCATCATTTTAAATGTTTATGTCATAATTATTTCTCAGTATCTCATAATAATTGGTTGATTCATTCTTTTGACCCTGTATTAATTTTTTAAAAACAAATTTCAGGTCCTGTCGAGCCAATCGAAACTGATTCAGCTTACATGAGCGTGCAGTAAGTTCTATTCTATTCTATTCTTTAAAAACTACACATACTGTACTACCTTTGATCTGAAATAATATGTTTATCAGAATAATCGTTTGTTTATTGTGCGTTGCAGACCGGAAGCCCTTCAAAGACTATCCACATTCTTTATGCAACCTAAGACACCCTCTCAACTTCCCCCGCAAGACAACAACCCACTGTACGACATCACTTTACTTCGTCTATTTCTTTCAAATTCACTGAAGATCACTTACTGTAAATGATAAGATCACAGGATAGCAAGTAATCATGGTTTCTCTACTTCCTGTTTCCTTATATGGTTGTTTGCGCGTAAAGAATGCCAGAGCATAAACCAGGTATGTTTTGACTCACTAAACCTTAATTATATAAACACACGCATCTACCCACACTCACTTTTTTTTCTCCATTTCTGGTTTCATCTGTTAGCACATGAAGAGGATCCTGGCAGCTTGTAAGTATTCTCAAAAATATGTGCAAGTTCTCAAACGTAACACAGACAGTCATTTATGACATGCCTTTCTCCGCGGGAGTATGCGGTCAGACTGGTTTTACATGGATGTCTGAGACGGATTTCAGAAAACATGTCTCATTCCCTCAGCCTGTGCAGCACTGCTGATGACCTGATAATGCTAACTTGTGTTGTTGTTGTTGTATATTTCCTTTAGAAATAAAGAGGAAGATGATTTAGATGTCTCACAAATCCAGTTTCTTCCTCCTCCGGACCTGTATGCTGACATCAATGCTGGAGACTCCATGCCTATTTACAGCAAGTACGTACATTGAACACATGTTGACCTTTTGTGACAACATGCCCCAATAGCAGAACATGTTGTTGCAATATATAGGGTTAGTTGTCACAGTGGATCCATTAACTCTTTCCCTGCCATTGACAAGATTTTATGTCATTTACGACAACGCTTCCCCGCCATTGACGAGAAACCAGATGAAGCGGATAGAAGTTGTTTAACCCTTAAATGCACACTCTAAAAATGCTGGGTTAAAAACAACCCAAGTTGGGTTGAAAATGGACAAACCCAGCGATTGGGTTGTTTTGACCCAGCAGTTGGGTTAAATGTTTGCCCAACCTGCTGGGTAGTTTTATTTAACCCAACAATTGTTTACAAATTACTATATGTCTGGCTTAAAATGAACCCAAAATAGGTTGGAAATTAAAAATCAGACTCATAATTACTAGAGGCAACAATAATAATCAAAAAGATGAGCATTTATTAATAAGCAATTTAATAAATGTTTATTGTTTAAATATTATTCAAAAAAAGTATTAATAAATGTTTGTTTATTAAACATATTAATAAATGTTAATTTCCAACATATTTTGGGTTCATTTTAAGCAAGAAATACAGTAATTTTTAAACAATATTTGGGTTAAATAAAACTACCCAGCAGGTTGGGCAAACATTTAACCCAGCCGCTGGGTTAAAACAACCCAATCGCTGGGTTTGTCCATTTTCAACCCAACTTGGGTTGTTTTTAACCCAGCATTTTTTAGAGTGCATGAATGTTTCGCCAGTCATTGTTACATATTTGGGTCTTAACCGGATCTGTATCTAACATGGATGCATGCAAGTTCAAGATCATTTGCAATTTATAGATTTCACATCTGAAAGACATTCATTCTATGAATCACACATACACACATTTGAGAAATGATCGTAATTTAGGACGGGTTCTGTGCAACATTTTATAAATGAGGCCCGGTGACACTAATATTTGATTGCGTCAAGACTTGTTCTGCAGTAAATCACTGAGCCATTTCAAGTTTTGCTGAAGATACTTCCTATTCTTTTGTTTTCTGTCTGCGGTAACTATGAGTGAAACGTCACTTCATAACTGTGTATCAGACATTGCCATCTTGTGGAAAAAAGTTGAACTGCACTTATTCAGTCATCAAAGATTCAATTATTGTTGTGCAGAATATAAATATACTTACACTGTAACACACCTCGGGTCGTTAGCGACCATATACAATATTTTTTTTACAAAAAATGAATGGGAAAACAGGCATTCTTTTATTTATTTTTTTCTTGTTATGTTGTTTATAATTGATTGATGTCTAACTTTTAAAAAAAAGAATGAGGAGGAGGGTACCCAGACTGCAACATAGTGTCGGCCCAGATCCAGCCCTCATGCGAACCAGATTTGGGCCGGATATGGGCTGACACTATGTTGCTCTTTAGGTAGTGATTGACGTTCCGGGTCACTAAAGACCCGAGGTATGCATATAAGGGTTAAGCTAACGTGATCACCAAACATTCAACAGCATATACTAAATCAAAACTGCCCAACGTTACAGAGAAAATGTCAAACCCACGAAGAGGTATACGACAGTGCAAGCTTTGGGGGTGTTAATGGACTCAGTCGCCGATAATTCATGTTTTGATCATTGTTCTGAATTCTTTTGACATATTCACTGTTTATATATTCATACAACAAAATATTCTGGGAGCCATGGAAGATTTGTGAATATGATCAAAAATGCTGTGCTGGCTGGCAGCTTATACAGGGAAAGAGTTAAACAGCTAATTACTGACTTAAATAAACTTAAAAAAATAAATTATGACCAATACTTACAATACAAGATTTTTTTTTTAATGCTAAACAACAAACAATTCAGTAATAATAACAGTAACATTCTGAAATATTAATAGAATTTTAAATAACCGTTTTCTATTTTAATACATTTTATAATGTAATTTATTCATCTGATGGCAAAGCTGAATTTTCAGCATCATTACTCCAGTCTTCAGTGTCACATGATCCTTCAGAAATCATTCTAATATGATGATTTGATGCTCAAAAAAGCATTTCTAATTATTATCAATGTTGAAAACAGTTGTGCTGCTTAATATTTTAGGATTCTTTGATGAACAGAGTGAAAAGAACAACATTTATGTGAAATAGAAATAATTTTTAACATTATAAACGTCTTTAATGTCACTTTTGATCATTTTAATGCATCCTTGCTGAATTAATTTCTTAAAAAAAAAAAAAAAAAAAAAANACATGCAAAAATTGCCCCAAATAAATTGAGCAACCTTTTATTCCTGCTTGACTTTTAACATTCAGTACAGGCTTTAAAAACTTTACCCTGGTCATTCCTGACCTCTGGCTTTTTTATGCTACATTGATGTTTACTGACATTTTGGAGATTATGTTTTTCTATTCTAGGCCAATCAAACTCGTCTCAAAATAGCCAAATAGCTCCGGCTGCGAGAGGGAAAGATGGACTGCGCTGGATCTTCACTCTGAGTTCATAACCCTCCTGTGGGGCGTGTTTTGATGAGTACCACAGTAAATGTCACCCACACAAGCTCAAGAAGAGATGTGTCTGTCAAGTGGGAAGAATTATGTTTGTGATTGTGCATCTGTCTGTAAATGGCTGCAGGCGAGTTCTTCTATATTTATGTATATTTTGTGCATTCTGTGTGAAAAATACCCATGCGTGGAGCTGTGAGAAGCTCTTCAGATAATTTACACCCTTACATCTAAGTGTTAGTTCTCTATATATATCAAAATCATGCATTCTGCGGCAAAGACAGTCTGTGTCTAGTCTGAGGTTGTCTAATTAGTTTTAAAGGTTCACATTTGAACACTTGCATTCAAAGCTGACAGATCAACATGAGAGCTTATGCATGTTAAAACAGCTTGGCATTTGGGTTTGGTTTTAACAGTATACTGCCAAGTAAACATTTAAATGCAGTTCCTAAGTCAGCATTATATTTTTGCAGTGTAATTTACTTAGAAGTTAGGATTGCAACCTTAAGGTTTATATAACCATGCTCTGTATTTGTATTAGATGAATTAGTATTATATTTTACCTGCAGTACTTTGCGTTTAAGTATTCCCAGTCTTCAGGGCTACTCTACATTAGGGAAAATATGCTGATGCTTGTAGTGCAAGTTTGAGTGTTCTTTATTTAGTCATTCTACTGCATGTACTACATTTTCTGGTGCAGACAATAAATGCCAGTTGTGTAAATCTTCTGCCTTTGTTGTTTCAGAACTGTTCCCAAAAGTTACCAAATGCTTCCCCTGATTTTTCCAGTAGCTGCGTAAATACCGTTTATCAATCAATCATTCCATCTTTCAATAAAAATCAATCTTTTAAAAAAATATTACTACCATACCATACTGATCTGTATGATTTTAATGTTTTTGAAAGAAACATTTTATTTGATCAAAACTGCAGTAATAAGAGTACATTGTGAAATATTACTACAATTTAATATAACTGTTTTCTATGGAAGCTTGTTTCCGCCACGGAATAAAAAAATAAAGGGTAATTGTGACTTTTTATCTCACAATTCTGACTTTTTGTCTCGCAATTGCGAGCTATAAAGTCAGAATTGCGAGATATACAATTAGAATTGTGAGATATAAAGTCAAAATTACGAGTTATAAAGTCAAAATTGCAAGTCATAAAGTCAGAATTGTGTGATTTAAAGTCAGAATTGCGAATTATAAAGTCAGAATTACGAGATATAAAGTCAGAATTGCAAGTTATAAAGTCAGAATTGCGAGATATAAAGTCAAAATTACGAGTTATAAAGTCAGAATTGTGTGATTTAAAGTCAGAACTGCACAATACAGTCAGAATTACGAGATATAAAGTCAGAATTACAAGTTATAAAGTCAGAATTGCGAGATATAAAGTCAGAATTGCAAGTTATAAAGTCAGAATTGTGAGATATAAAGTCAAAATTACGAGATAAAGTCAGAATTATGAGTTATAAAGTCAGAATTGCGAGATATAAAGTCAGAATTGAGTGATTTAAAGTCAGAAATGAGTTATAAAGTCAGAATTACGAGATATAAAGTCAAAATTACGAGATATAAAGTCAGAATTGTGTGATTTAAAGTCAGAACTGCACAATATAGTCAGAATTACGAGATATAAAGTCAGAATTACAAGTTATAAAGTCAGAATTGCGAGATATAAAGTCAGAATTGCAAGTTATAAAGTCAGAATTGTGAGATATAAAGTCAAAATTACGAGATAAAGTCAGAATTATGAGTTATAAAGTCAGAATTGCGAGATATAAAGTCAGAATTGAGTGATTTAAAGTCAGAAATGAGTTATAAAGTCAGAATTACGAGATATAAAGTCAAAATTATGAGATAAAGTCAGAATTATGAGTTATAAAGTCAGAATTGCAAGTTATAAAGTCAGAATTACGAGTTATAAAGTCAGAATTGTGTGATTTAATGTCAGAACTGCACAATAAAGTCAGAATTACGAGATATAAAGTCAGAATCGCCTGATATAAAGTCAGAATTGCAAGTTATAAAGTCAAAATTGCGTGATATAAAGTCAGAATTGCGAGAAAAACAGTCAGAATTGTGAGATAAAAAAGTCGCAATTACCTTTTTTATTTAGTGCCGGAAACAAGCTTCCATAGTTTTCTATATTAATATATTTTAAAATGTAATTTATTTCTGTGATACAAAGCAGAATTTTCAGCATCATTACTCCAGTCTTCAGTGTCACATGATCCTTCAGAAATCATTCTAATATGATGATCTGCTGCTCAAGAAACATTATTATCAGTGTTGAAAACATTTGTGCGGCTTAATATTTTGTGTGGAAACTGATGCAGGAGAAAGTAATTTCCAGGAATGTAAATCACAATTTTTCCTGTTTTCCATAACTGTGGGGACTATATGTTGTCATATATATGTTGCTGATTTGCCCCCAACTGCATATGTTTGAGAGCGATAATGTTGCATCATCAAAAACTAAAAAATAAATCAAAATAAGTACACAAACTAAAAAAAATAAATAAATGCATATACCTCTTTATTTTCCCTTTGTATTGTTTTATTTTTCTTTCTTTTTAACAATAAAAATTAAAGTGCAAATCAGAACAGAAACACCATGCAGTGCATAACTTTTAAAATACAAACCGCACACAGACAGGAAGTTACACACACACACGTACAATACAGAAATGTAGACCGACAGGCAGAGGTCGTCTCCCAGCGGGCTCGGGAACAGGCAGAAAACACACTATCCTCGTGTTTCACACATACAACACTACACTGGAGAGAGAGGGAGGGTATAATATCCAGCACAAATGCCTCTACATAGACAAAACACTGAACATGAGCTGAAGCCATGGCCATCACACTAATGCCCCCGTGAAACTAATGGGGGCCATAAAGTTTTGGATATAACGGACATAAAAATGTCGTAAAGGACTTTTGCTAACAACCCGGCCTCGAAATATGACAAATATTAACCACAAAGGCATCAAGCATGCGCACAATCCTGCAATTCCCACCCAAGGTTTGCCGTTGGTAGTAAATGTAATGGCAAAGTCCAGCAGCAGGGGGCGATAAACTCCCTAAACTATGTGTTCAAACTTTTACCTCAGCACTTTATCTCCAAAAAGACGCACTGATCCTCAAAGTGACCGGGAGTTAACTTGGGATTTGAGGGGAAAATGTTAAGAATGCGTAAAGGCTTTAACGTCTGGGAGGAATTTCAGACTGTGCAATATTTTTCCATGAAAAGAACATCATAATCCAGTCTAATCTTCTCCGGCAATAACGAAGAGAAAAAAAAGAAAAGAAAAAATGAAGTCCCCCAGCCATGGTGGTTTGCACCGAACTGTTAAAAACTTTTTAGAGGCATCATATCTATTGCATTTCATATAAATTATATGATCAAGTGGTTTGTGCGAGAACTTTCCATCTTTCTGTTTTACATTCAGTTAAAATGGTACAACTGCAGTTGTGTATAATAAAAATACAGCATACTGGTACAAAACACACAAGCGCTCTGCTCCATGCACACAACGGTAGACATTTAACCATTCCGTACAGTACAAGACAGTGGGGTAGATTCAGGAAGACCACCACATCTATAGAAGACACAATTTGTGAACCAGCAGAAATGAATATGAAAATGACTAGAAGATGATAGTTCAAATGATTCAGATCTATTGGTTAAATTGAAAACATCACTTTTTTTTGGCTGCCATGTTTGATCGAATGATTTTTCATAAAGTAGCATCTGCATATAATATTCAGGTAATTCACTCCTCTCAATTTCAGTCATCGCCACTGCTATTTCCCGGATGGCTGTGTTGTAGTTGTCCATTCACACATGTTGGCACAAAGACAACTACAGCAGATCCACTTCCTGAATCCCAACTGAAATCCACCTTTTTATGTCATTTGTTCACAGGTAACACTTAAGATGTGAGCTTAAAGGATTAGTTCACTTTTAAATAAACTTTTCCTGATAATTTACTCACCCCCATGTCATCCAAGATGTCCATGTCTTTCTTTCTTCAGTCGAAAAGAAATTAAAGTTTTTGATGAAAACATTCCAGGATTTTTCTCCTTATAGTAGACTTCAATGGGCACCAAACAGTTGAAGGTCAAAATTAGTTTCACTGCAGCTTCAAATTGTTCTACACGATCCCAGATGAGAAATAAGGGTCTTATCTGCCCTCCACAGGTCAAAGTTTGAACTAATTGTTATATACTAGCATATTGCATATAAAAATTAGTTCAAACTTTGACCTGTGGAGGGCAGTAATACACTTAGCAGTGTCTACACTGCCGGAATTCTAATAAAGAAGAAGAAGAGAGCTAGTTCAAGATGAGCATTTCTGGTTAAAACTTATATAATTTTCCATTTTTTTTTTCAGAAAATGAGTGATGGTTTCACTAGATAAGACCCTTATTTCTCATCTGGGATCGTGTAGAACAATTTGAAGCTGCAGTGAAACTAATTTTACCTTCAACTGTTTGGTGCCCATTCAGGTCTACTATAAGGAGAATAATCCTGGAATGTTTTCATCAAAAACTTTAATTTCTTTTTGACTGAAGAAAGAAAGACATGGACATCTTGGATGGCATGGGGGAGAGTAAATTATCAGGAAAAGTTTATTTAAAAGTGAACTAATCCTTTAAATAAAGAATAAATATGTGTAACTAATAAATACATTGGATCTACTCCATACAAACAAGCACAAACATAACCAAATATGTTAAAGCGCTAAAAACAATAAAGTTCACAATCTGTTTAAGGCATCCCAGGGGAGGGGGTCACGGGGCGCACTCTTCTAAATGCTCTCGGCTTGGGTCACTTTATATGTTCTCGTCAGATACACACCACCTATATAATGTTTAAAGTAAGTGTGTGTGTGTGTGTGTGTGTATATATATAATACTTTAGTTTTGGGTGTCCAACTATTTACTTACTATTAACTAGTTGCTTATTAGCATGCATATTACTAGGATATTTGTTTATTAGTACTTATAAAGCACATATTAATGCCTTATTCTGCATGACCATATTCTACATACCTTAATCCTACCCAATACCTAAACTTAACTACCTTACTAACTATTAATAAGCAGAAATTAGGAGTTTATTGAGGCAAAAGTCATAGTTAAAAGTTGAAAGTGAGAATTGGACCCTAAACTAAAGTGTGATATATATACAGGGCTTGACATTAACTTTTCTGCTAACCAGCCACTGTGGCTAGTGGTTTTCCAAAGTTACTAGCCACTCAGCATTTTCATTGGCCATAATTCTGACATCGATACCATGGGGAAAAACTGCCATATAGATATCTTTAATATTATCTCATAATTTGGCAGCAGGTATATTAGGCTGCTGTCACTTTAAGACCTGATGCACAGATCCATTGTAATGTTGCACGTGCGTTTTCTTTCTCAACTGTTTATGTTCACTTAAAACATAAATTACTACATTTACATGAATACTCACCAATACCGGAATTTTGACATTATTTCGTTTGTATTTGACTGTTTAAGCACAATAAGCAATGAAAAATAACTCAATTTAGTACTGAGAGGCGTCTTTATGTCTGCGCACTTTGAGTGTGAGAACAAAATCTGTGGGAAATGAGTAAAATTATGCGCAATACGCGCAATCCTACCCTAAAATTCAAGCCCTGTAACACCAACAATATTCATCCGGAGCAAATGAAATGAGTGAGTGAGGGGAGGAGGGTTTGTGTGTCAACAGGGTGTTAATGTCAAGCCCTGCGCACATACACACACGCACACACACACACATATTTATACTGTGTATAAGTGTAAGTGTAAAATAATTACAAAAACAATACAAACAAAACATAATTAATAATTAGCTGAATGTTTCATTCAGGTAAAAATGCTTTAACCTTGTCTTTCTGCAATATCAAGCGTTGAGAATATTTTAAGGCCGTCTAATTAAAGGCTCACTCATATCAGCAAAATGACTGGCACATTCTCTACTTCATCCATCTCTATTCTTCTCTGTTTGCATTTTAGCCATATCAAGGCACAACATTTAAGCTGGTCTGTCTGCCCTTGCCCAGCATATTTGTGTCTCTATGGCAGCAGCACTGCCTATGATGTAAGCAAGGCCTCTGAGACAGACACAGACAGGTCATGGTTAGCCGTTTCCACTGCAGATGGTGTGTATCATCAGAGATTCACTGTGAAATTCACCAACAGCATTTACACTGCTATTTGATAAATGCTCTCTGGAGACTGCAAGCCAAAGCCAGAACACTCAATATAAGCTCTTCACTCTATAAATTAACACTTAAATAATGTGAATAGATTTGAATTATTCTCTAATATAATTAAATAATGATTTTTTTTCTCTGTATGTATAAACCTTGTTTTGGTATGTCATTGCAATCAATAGCTATTAAACTAAACTATACAACTCAAGTGATTGATATGAGAATATAAATATACTGTATAATGCGTATTATCAAAAGAAATGTGTATATAAAATCAGAAGTATGTTTATAGTTTTTTGAATTCTTTAAATATATGACGATGAGGAAAACCTCGGACTAATGTGGCTCTAAAAAGGTTTTGGACAAAATGAATCTCTCTTTTTTTTTTTTTATAAATATGGAAGCTTGTTTTTGCCATAAACTAAGAAACAAAAAAGGTAATTGCGACTATTTATCTCTCAATTCTGACTTTTTTCTTGCAATTGAGAGTTTATATTTCACAATTCTGACTTTCTTTTTCAGAATTGCGAGATATAAACTCACAATAGTGCGTTATAAAGTCACAATTGAGAGTTATGAAGTCAGAATTTCCTGATATAAAGTCAGAATTTCGTGATTTCAAGTCAGAATGGTGAGATATAAACTTACAATTGTGTGTTATAATGTCCAGTTGTGAGGGGAAAAAGACTGATGTTTTTTTCTTACAATTGCGAGTTTATATCTCACAATTCTGGCTTTACCAGACACAATTACGAGTTTATATCATGCAATTCTGAGAAAAAAGTCAGAAATGCATGATAAAAAATTGCAATTGCAAGAAAAAAGTCAGAAGTCAGACTATATCTCGCAACTCTGACTTTATAACACGCAATTCTGACTTTATATCTCACAATTCTGACTTTATATCATGCAATTCTGACTTTATATCTCACAATTCTGACTTTATAACTCGCAATTCTGACTTTATATCTCACAATTCTGACTTTATAACTCGCAATTCTGACTTTATATCTCACAATTCTGACTTTATAACTCGCAATTCTGACTTTATATCTCACAATTCTGACTTTATATCTTGCAATTCTGACTTTATGTCATGCAATTCTGACTTTATAACTCACAATTGTGAAAAAAGGTCAGAATTGTGAGATAAAAAGTCGCAATTGCGAGAAAAAACATCAGAATTGTGAGATAAAAAGGCACAAATACCATTTTTATTTTTTTTATTGTGGCAGAAACAAGCTTCCATAAATAAAAGATCTTTGTTGGGTTTAAAAGAATAAAAACTATACATAAACTGTCACAAAAGAAAAGTTATGGGGGGAGGGGAGTATANGGGGAGTATATGGACAATATAGTTGTCAAACATTAATGGAACAATCATAATTTTTCATTTATAGCATAATAATAATAATAATAATAAATATTATTATTATGCTATAAATTATAAATTACATGCCACATTGTATATATAATTCTGAAATATATTATAAAAATATATAAAATGGGGCATAATAAAGTGATAACAAAAAGGTTTAGCATGACTTGTTTGCTGATGGCCTTGAAATGATAATTTGGACTAATACAATGACTTTCATACCTGTGTCTTTAGTGTCCAAAACCTTTTTGGGACCACCGTATGTCTGTCCTGCTACTGTGGGACTGACAAAAAAGCATCCCCAACTCTATATATCACAACCCCTTAACACTTCACCTTTTGACTGGTTTCTAAGAGGTAAAGACCACCAGATGATGGTGTTTTCTGATGTGTACTTTGCGTATGGGTGCGTTGGTCTCAGCGAGCCAAGGTAGTGATGAGGCTGGCACACATTTCAAAGAAGTCCATGGTGTGGCTGCCCTGACGCGGGGCCAGCAGGGGTGTGCTCCCGGTCAGAGACCCCGGCAGAGAGCTGCTGAGCTGGGGCATCTCAACAGCCACGCTCGCAGAGTCGATGCTGAGCCGTGGTCGATGGAGGCCGGCTGTAGAGCCAGAGCGCTGAGGAGTCGACGACCCTGACTTGTGCTCGATCAAATCATCTAAAAAAAAATGAGCAAATTAATTTTTACATTTTATCAAATAGATATAGTGAAGAATAACAGGCCAGGTTAAATCTGGCTAAATGCATAACTGGGATTTTTTTGTATTAGGGGCTTATCCTTTCTGTTTCAAAATAAACTTCCCTTCAAAGGTTTGGAAATTAATATCAATATTGCCATGACGGACTGTGAGGGTGAATTTAGGATAGAATATGCCACCGCTACTTTTACATTACACCTTCACTGTCGTTTAGCTTTTTATATAAATAAAAACCATTTAATTCAGTTGGATAACGGTCGCTTCAATCCCATCCAGCTCATCCAACAGGAGCTGCAGAGTCATACGTAGTGCAGCAGGAATCACAGTTCACTGATCATGTGACGAGATGACTGACAAGACCATGGCAGAGAATTCATTGCACAGCAGAGCCGAGTCTAAGCGTCTGACAAACGTCTTATCTTGTAGAATATGTGCTTGTATGTGCTAGTAAGTGCGCTTGCGAAAATCGAAAGCGAAAGTAAAACGCGAGCGCGCATTCAAACGCAATATCTATATCTCCCTGATTCATGCAAATATCTCCCAATATGAAAGCTAACTTAGGCTGGACTGTGTAGTTGTAACCATGTATCATGCTTGAAGAAAAACTTGGTCTCTATTTGCACTTTAATATTGAGAGAGTACTTTGATTATGGTTGATTATTTATACTGTTTTTATTTTATTAATTTGTGGAAAGGAGTTCAGTTAGGAGGTCAAAAGTTCTCATATGAAATCATACTGGACAGAAGCCAGTCAGTTGAGTTTGTGGCAAAACCTTTTACAGTGCTTGAGTATCGTTGTCAATTAACACATATGATAATTCATACTCAGAAAGTAGACCTGAAGTGACATTCATTGCAAGATGATTAGTTAAAACATTTCATATGAACCTGCACACTATTTTTTGTCATTTATTTCGTCACTGAGAATTTTCTTAAAAATACTGTGTAAAAATCTTGTGAACTCAATCTCGTGTCTCGTCTCATCTCGTGAGCTAACTGTCTCGTCACACCCCTTTGACTGAAAAGACAAATTGATTGATGCTCACCATCAATGCTCTTGAAGTCGAGCAGGTAGCTACGATTGTCCACCTGGTAGAGCTGCAGACTCATCTTCACAAAATTCCCAGTGACAGGATTCTTCCGGCGCACTCTCAGGTGATACGGGTTCACCACCTAAATCCCATGACATCCGACACACTGACACATCTATTCTCACTAATCAAACATGCATACTTGTATATATTTCAAGGCACTCACTTTCCACTCGTACTCCAGCTGTTTCATGGCACGGTAAACCTCAGCCATGATGTCGTATGGTTTGCTCTGGCTCCGTATCCCCAGGTGCCATTTTGCCTTCTTCACCGCCAGCGGTTTGGGTCGGGTAGTGTTGAGAGCATCCAAAGGACATCGTGCCTTAGGGCTGTCTGCCAGGAGCGGGGGCATCCGTTCGGGGTGAGGTTTGACCCCCGGTGGCAGGGGCATGCCCTCCTCCATGAAGGAGCTGGTTGGGGGACTGGAGGCCAGGTAGAACTCGCTGGCCTGGTTCATGATTCGCCGGTTGTCGATAATGAGGTGGTACGCCACAGCCAGCTGGTCTTGAGGGTCTCCACTGTAGAGGCTGCTCAGTACTTCGGCTTCAGTGCATTCAAACTTCTCGCACACCTCCCGCACGGCTTCCTCATCTACCACTGTGGAGTCGTACGAGGGGTCCTCGGGGAAGAGGTAGCCAGGAAGGTCCTGTTTAAACCACTCATCCTCTCTGTCATACAGGAGAGAAGAAAATAAAAGTAAAATAAAGTACTGTGTTAATAATGTATATATTACACTACATTTATTTTAGGGCTGTCGAGTAATTAAAATTTTAACCTAATTAAATACACGATGTGGTGGTTAATTAATCGCACATCAAATTTGGCTGAGAAATTACCCCCAAAAGATAATTTAAAGTCATTATTGTGTTAAATGAGAAAAGCAAGTAGACTTTATAAAAAGTAGCTTTACAAAAAAAACAAAATTGATTAAACTTAGAGCTTATTAAACAAACTTTTAGGCTTCAACAGCCTAAACGTTTGTGCATTTTCATTTTTGGGTGAACAATACTGTTTTTTTTTATTAATATGAATATTTTTAATGAAATGATGCTCTAAAGAAATTGATGCTCTAAATAGAAATTAAATCTGCCAGTAGGTGGCAGTATATGTCTAAATGAGTAAGTCATTGAATCATTCATTCATTTGATTAGTTCAAATGGCTGATTTATTCAGGAATGAAGTAAATGGCTCTCTTTATGAATGGGCCATTGAATCATTGGTTCACTCGATTGATTCGCTCAAAACACAGATTCATTCAGAAACGAAACACAGCTGCGTGCTGCCCGGAAACGCACAACAGTTCTGCTCTGGCTTTAAAAGTTAATTTTTTTTGTTGGAAAACCTGAGCAAAAGCAGACAATATTGTGTCTAAAGTAAAACACAATATTAACTTCTTATTTATTGAACTGTTGTATACAATCAGTATCACATTTGCACTCATGCTATTCGGGACAAAAACAGCACTCGTGTGATAATATTGCCCTCATTACTCATGTGATATTGCTTAACAAGGTTATATCATGATATAAACATGAGACAAAAACTCATATAGGGGCATTTTTGCCCTGATATCTTGAATTTTAGGGTAATTTTAGGCTCCATCACGCAGTGAGTTGTTGCCCTGCTTCATGTCCGTCACCATCAACTGCGTGAAATGTAAGATAAGATGAACTACGTAGGTCTGGGGCGGGGTGGGTGTGTTACATGCATTAATTTACCATAAATAATTAATCAAATTAACCTGTTAAATCAACAGCCCTAATTTATTTACATAGTGTATTTATTTACTAATATATTTTTTTAATCATATATGGTTAAAATGACTGTGCATAAGTTCATGAAGTGTGATGACTAATAACAACCTGATGTCTTTGATAGTAGCTCTCTTCAGTGGGTCCACCTGTAGCATGAGCATAAGTAGACTGGCCACTGAGCGGTTGAGGTATTCTGGGATGTAGAAGACCCCTCCACGGATCTTTTTGAAGAGGGTGGGCACATGCTCATCGTCAAATGGCAGAGTCCCACAGAGCAGTGCATAGAGAATGACGCCACAGCTCCAGATGTCCACCTCTGGACCAGCATAGAGCCTGAAACACAACATGCACGTTATTGTGTGAGTGGGTGGGCTACTACATTGTGTCTACATGTCTATCAGTCTGAATGAAGCTAAAGTTTCCAGCAATATGCAGAACAAGGCGACAATAAACAATTAATGCAGTTCTGATATAATATTTATGTGCAGTGTATCAGCGCAGTCCATGCCGCAAAACAAACAGCTAGCCATGGTTTGTTGGACTGCTGGTTTTGCAAGCCAGACCTTTGACTACTGGAATACAGTGTCCAAGAACTGTACATTCTGTACAAAATCTGGTTGTCTGACTTCATGACCTCTCACCTTCCTGAAATGACCTCTGGTGCGGCGTAGTTAGGTGATCCGCAGCTTGTTCTCAGGAACTCTCCGTCTGACATCATGTTTGACAGACCTGACAAGCAGAACCCCATGAACACAAATAGTTTGATTGGTCAAGTAAATATATACAAGGAAATAAAACAAAACGTATTTCAGAGCAGATCTAAATACAGTGGGATTCAAATGTATGGAACTATATTTAACAATCTGGGAATAATATAAAGTCGTAAAAATGAAAAAGCAGGGCTTGACATTAATACCCGCCAAATGCAAGTGGATTTCAGCAGTGGCGTGTAACGCAGTCACTAGTACATACTTTGCCTTAATATAATACATTTTTCAACTGTAGTTTTTAAAAAAGTCATGTAGTGCAATGTAGTGTTGTCAAAAATATAGATTTTTCAATACATATCGATGCTGAAATATCTGAAACGCTTCCAATAGATACACAATACCAGCTGCTCTTTCTCTCTCTCTCATCTCTCCGACAGCGAGTTGACACACAAACCTGCCTTCCCTCACTCACTCGTTTCATTGTTGGTGTTACAGGGCTTGAATTTCGGCATAGGATTGCACGTATTGCGCATAATTTTACTAATTCCTGCAGATTTTGTGCTCACACCCAAAGTGCGCCACCTTTCAGTAATAAATTGAATTCTTTTTCTCTACTTTTTGTGCTTAAACAGTCAAATACATACAAAATAATGACAAATGCCGGTCTTGGTGAGTATTTATGTAAACACAGTCAGTATGTTTTAAGTGAACGTAATCAGTTGAGAAAGAAAACGCATGTGTAACAGTATAATGGATCTGTGCGTCAGGTCTTAAAGTGACAACAGCCTAATATACCTGCTGCCAAATTATGAGATAATATTAAAAATATCTATATGGCAGTTTTCCCCCATGGTATCAATGTGCAAATTGTGGCCAGTGAAAATACTGAGTGGCTATTAACTAGTAAACCCTAGTAACACAGAGTCAAGCCCTGTACAAAATGTATTAAATTAGAACAAAATTTAAATTTAGAATTTTCACTAGTCGTCTCAGGTTTTTGGACCCCACTGTATATAAGATGTAGCTCAACAAATCTAGCTGCAGGGCATCTTTCTGTTTATTTCTCTTTGCGTCTTTTCTGTCTCTGCTTTTCTGTGGATAATCAAACAGCATGCCTCATACAAACCACATGAGTGGACATGCAGCAAAACTGCAGCTGGTTGCTTGGCAACTATCCCTCACTGTCTGCACAACATTAGCTTTCTGTCTGTGTGTGTGTGTGTGTACCAAAGTCAGCGATCTTGGCATTCATGTTGCCATCCAGCAGCACATTTTCTGGCTTGAGGTCTCTGTGCACCACCATGTGTCTGTGGCAGTAATCTACAGCTGAGATGATCTGCTGGAAAAGACGTCTCGCCTCTGTGTCCTCCACCTGAACATGAGAGACATAAAGAGAGGTTACTATATAAAACATTATCTATACTAAAAACAAGTATTTGTTCTCTGTGGGTTAAAGCTGTCTGTATTGTATTTGATACAAAGCTCTAGATCCAAGTCTCTATATCAGTACTACTATCATGATCAAATACTCGTCTTCTTGCTAGGAAATTTTGATTTGGATAATGTCAAGAATAACTTTTGTATTGTTAATAATATTAAATATACGAATATTTACTGAATTTAAGCAATTTGCTTGCTAAATATTTCATTTCATTTATAGAAAAACAGTATTGAAAATGTATTGAATATGATACAGCAGGTATTTTAGATATATTAATTTCAATCATCATTGTAATGCATGTATTATTCCCACTGCCTGATATAATTAAAGTCATTTAAATAATTCAAATAATTAAAAATGGAAATATTTCACTAAAATATATTTAGAGCGGGGAATTTATATCTATATGTTTGTTTGTTAAATGCACTGGATGGACAGACAGACGGATGGACGGACAGATGATAGACAGACGGACGGACAGAGACAGACAGACAGATAGATAGATAGTCTATTGTCTATATAAAGGTATAACCATGTCACTTGTTCAAGTGTTGACAAATTAAGGACACTAAAAATAAAAAGATCAAATTTCACCATAGACAGCTCAGCTGTGTGTTTGTGCATTCAAACTAAACATGTCGTGCAACATGAACCGTCAGGCTGTGCCATTGTAGGCAACCCAGATAACACAAAGACTGAGTCCTATATATGCATGAACTCCCTGACCCTTCCCATGAACACTTCACTGGATCAGGCGCTGTTTGGATAAGCTAGATCCCCATAACCCCAACAGGTTTGGAAGACTCGAAGGTTAATCCATGCTCAAATCCAGACCAGAGCCACAAAAACAAGTTAAGAGTCCCGAGGCTCATAAAGCATTTTCGAGCTATTAGGTGACTAACACAAAACATAATCAGGCATATTTCTTAGTAATGGGAAAGTCATGTTTCCATAATTGAATGTGGTTTGTTATGCAGAACACAATTAATTGTAATGTTCAGTCATTTTCCAAATTAGGTACGGCACGCAACTTTGGAGAACCATTGAGAAAGTCAATAACCTACAGCTGACTTTATAAGCGAGAGCTCGTCAGATCATACTTACCCTTCCATGCTTACAAATATAGTCAAAGAGTTCCCCTCCAGACACGTATTCCATCACCATGAAGAAGTCTGTGGGAGTGCTGATCACCTGATACCTGCAACACACCACAGAAAAGAACCACAGAAACTCAACAAGAGGCTTTAATGTCTGTGCTTTATCAATATATCAATACAGAGCTTAATAAGGATGGCCAATGGCCCGGGGAACACTGTCTCCATCATGTACGTGTGTTTTTATACCCTGAAAAATGAAACATTTGGATTTCTGTGATATGTGAAACGATGTTATTGCACATTCAGCTGACTTATAAACTATATTGATTTGTGATAGTCTTGTAAGCATCATCTATAATAAGATGAAAACTCCTTGCCATTGTTTTCCAGCAAAAGTGAGTTTGTAAATTTTAGTCATATATAATTTATTAGTCATATATAGAACATTATAAGCATTTAATTTCCAGCTATAATTAAAAACCTTATAAATTATTTGTTAATTAATTTATATTAATTATTAAAAATTAATTATTTCAA
>RJVU01000170.1:322035-341835 GCA_003731715.1 Anabarilius grahami | reverse complement strand
TTGTTTTGTGTCAAAAGAAATTAAATATTTAATTTAATTTAATTTGTTTTGGCACAAAACAAATATGTTTCTAAAAATAAAATGTATAATATTTAGTACAAATCTGAACTACTGACTGGACTGGACATTCAATAATATCATAATATGATCAATAATATAAATAATAATATCATCAATAATATCATAGTATTTTTTACAATACAATCAAATTGCAACCCATGAAATCCCACCCAACATAACTTCTCACCGAATATTCTGTTTCACTCAGAAATAAGTCCATTATGGAGGTCAAATGCATTGAAAATATCATTGCACATAGAGATAATAACTCTACAAAAACTATATAAAAAGCTTTTTAACCCAATAGTATTGGATGTCAATAAGAGCATCAGCATGTTGAGGAATGTTACGCTACAGTTCTTAGCAACACAAATGTTGATGAAGGTCAGAAAATGTGATCGTAATTTCTGCAGGGAAACCTACTGACAGTCTGCTTTGTTGTTGTCCCTGTTTATATTCAACAGAAAAGCCCTGATAGTGGGAGACAGCCTTTCAAACAACTGCTTGACAAGGACAAGGCCTGTATTCCTCAGAGGGGCTTAATATGGAGAATACTGAAAGAGTCTGGGATACCTGATGTGATTTTCAAATAAACATAATGTAACTTTACAAAATCCAATCATGGAAATTAGAATGATAAAAGGAGAGAAAAATTGGAAAATGTTCTCAAAAGCAAATTCACAGAGAAACACATACAAAAGCACAGCAGGGGCTTAGCATTGAATGTGTCCAGAATACAAAGACACAGCTATTGCATTATGATAAGAAACACGGAATAAGTGAGAGTGGAAAAGAGGGAAAGTGAGAGATTGAGACATGAGAGGATAAGAAGATTATGCTGACGTTATCTCCTTAACTTCTCATCAGAACAACCCTGAAATGTGCCATTGAACTGTGAATGGTAGAACAAGATATGCACCGCATAAAATGCAGCTACATTAAATACATTCCCTCCAAATTAAAATGTATTTGGTTGTCTTTGCATTTTCATTATGTGACTTTTAGTTTGTAGTTCTGTCTTGTTCCTATTTCCCTCTGTTCCTCTGTGTTTGTGTTCACCTGTGCCTTATTATTCAATTAGCCCTGGTGTCTTTCTAGTGCATTGTAAGGTCTTGTGTCTTGTTGGTGAGTTTTGTTTTCTATTTATTGTGCTCCTGTCCTTGGTTTTGATTTTCTCGCTTTATTATATCATTAAAACTGTGTTTAGATCCCTGCTCTCTGTTACAGAATGATTGTTCACAAAGAGAAACTGAGCTTTGAAATTCGGAATCAAAAATGAACCAATTGCTTCACAAAATGATTTCTTTTACAAACCCATTACAAATGTTTTCTTTAAAGTGTAATCGATAACACTTTATTTCGACGGTCCGCTTAAGACATTCTACTAACTCTAAGTAACTTTGCAACTACGTCAACAAACTCTAATTAGAACATTAGTATTTTATTTTGCTGCTCCCAACAGATATTCTACTTTCTATTAGTAACTTTGCAAGTACATGACAACTTATTCTACTTACCTGAACCCTAACACCTAACCCTAACCTAACAGTCTACTTCAGTCTATTAATACTCTAATGACTGACACGCAGATGCAAAGTTACTTATAGCAAGCAGAATGTCTAAAAGGGACCATTGAAATAAAGTGTAACTGTGTAATCTATTAAAGGTGTAGTAATCAATTTCTGAGAAACAGTGTTAAAAGTGGATCGGACCACCAAAACACACTTGTGGGGGCGGAGCTATCAAGATAGGGGTGTGATCCTTTTGGGTAGGGGCATGTTTGTTTTGGTGATTTCAAACATCAACAGTGTTTCTCAGAAAACACTTACTGCACCTTTAAAACATCCAGTTTCATTCTAAAAGTTGTAACTTCTTCCTGAGTCTCTCCATCAGTGTCGACTCCGGTTTGAGCAATGTAAGGCTGAACACCGTTACTGACAATCCTCATTTTGGCTGCGTGAGATTCTCCAGCTTTGTTGTTGTTGAGCAACTGAAGCGCGAGCTGTTAAAGCTCCGCCCTCTTCTGGAAAGGGGGTCAGGAGCTGCAGCTCATTTGCATTTAAAGGGACTGTAGACTAATGATGCAGGTACATAATACAACTAATTATGATTACTAATAAAAATGCAATCTAGAAATCCTCAAATATCAAAGTGTCTGTATAATGAGTTCTTTTATTATTATATTGTAGAGCTTGTTTTGTGTGTGTGTGTGTGGGGGGGGGGTCAGCTAATCAATCATATAAGACTACTACGCTTCCTATATTATATATTACATGTCAACTTATTCTACTAACCCTAACACCTAACCCTAACCTAACAGTCTACTAATAGTCTACTAATACTCTAATGAGGGTTAGTTGACATGCAGATACAAAGTTACTTATAGTTAGGGTTGGGTATCGTTTGAATTTGANGGGGGGGTCAGCTAATCAATCATATAAGACTACTACGCTTCCTATATTATATATAAATGTCAACTTATTCTACTAACCCTAACACCTAACCCTAACCTAACAGTCTACTAATAGTCTACTAATACTCTAATGAGGGTTAGTTGACATGCAGATACAAAGTTACATATAGTAGAATGTCTAAAGTGGACCATCGAAATAAAGTGTAATCGTGTAATCTATTAAAGTTGCAGTAAGTGATTTCTGAGAAACGCTGTTGAAAGTGTATCTGACCGAGCACCAAAACACACTCAGTAGTAAGGGGCGTGTCCTCTCATTAGATGGGAGGTGCCTTTGTTGCATAGCGTGTTCATGAATTTGGGGGTGGAGCTATCAAGATGTGATCATTTTGGGCAGGGTTGTGTGTTTGATTTGGTGATTTCAAATATCAACAGCGTTTCTCAGAAATCGCTTACTGCACCTTTAAATACAATCTAGAAATCCTCAAATACCAAAGTGTCTGTATAATGTGTTCTTTTATTATTATATTATAGAGCTTGTTTTGTGTTTTTTCGGCTAATCAGTCACTTCCTATATTATACAAATGCTAAAAAAAAAAAAAGTCTACACTACAAAACCGATATGAGATCAGTTTAAACACCATATAGAAACTAGTTCACTGAGATTGAAATCCCTAGTGGCGACCCATTGAAATTTCTAGAAAGTCTGATGTAACTAAGCCTCACTTACTGAAATCAAGTGACTTTGGCAGGCTGATACATGCTCTGAACTACTGATTGAAGGTTTCGAAGCTTCAAAAAGCAGTTTTTTTTACTTTTGTGCCGAGATGCACTTATAATATTAGTAACATTATTGGACGTAAAACATATATTTTATTTCTTATTAAGCTATTTTCCACCATCTCTGAGGCACATTTAATTTTCACTACCCTTAGTTTTATGTCTATTGGGCTTTATATATTATGTTTTATTTTTTATTTATATAAATTAAAATTTTATATGTCACAATGACACCAGAAACCTGGGGATTTCCGAACAAGCTATTTTTGCAGCTTAGATTTAATAAATGTTTGTTTTGAATTGGGGAGCTTATAGGCTTTGCTGGAAAACATAATTGCTATACCAGCTTCCAGCACACACCAGACTGGATCAGCATGGAAATTTAAGCAGGTCAAAGCTGGTCTTTTCAGTTGGACTCATTAAAATTAATTATCAATACATGTCTAACCACATAGGAAAAACATCAGTTCCGTCACCTTCAATAAAATAATTTGTATTTGAAGTATTTGCCCACAAATATATTCCAAATCCTTGCGTTAGTGATGTTAAATCTCACAAAAATGGACACAATTTAAAGTACATAGTGTCAGCATGTGTAATGATCCTTGTAATACTCCTAAAGATTTAAGTGCACCATATATTGCAGTTCAAAGAGATAAAGCTTTTAAAATCTTTAAGAAGCTTAAGCCTTCAGTTAACCCAGTGTAAAAATGATTTTGCTTCCAATCAAGGTGAAAAATCAGCTCACCAGCACAAACATACTCATTTTTCATATTTTCTACGTGTGATTCACTCACAGCTTGATGATGTGCGGATGTCTAAAGAGCTTAAGGTTCTGAATCTCTCGTTTGATTTTCCCCACAACATCGAGACTGCGGATCTTCTGTCTGTTGAGGATCTTCACGGCAACTTTGTGTCCTGTTAGCTGATGCTCTCCAACTGTTGGCCAAACACAGACACATACACATCAATGAAGACTCAGCTGAAATACCATCACCAGCAGTTAGGTTATTGTAAACACAGCTGATGAAAGATACGTTCTTTTCCAAAGAAAGCAAGCATCAGCGCTGCGGGCCAGCAACCTCCAACACAAACCTTCTAAGAAAACAAAGAAAGAGAGGAGACTTTCGTTTCAGGTCTGAGCCCTCCATTCAAGCAAACAAAACCTGATCTACTCTGAGTTTAGACTTTCATATACTAGCCTTAAGACAATTGCTTATATAGTATTAGATACTGCTCACTTTGAAAATATGAAAACAAATACCCAAATTTGTTTGGTTTGATATATTATCAGTCCTGCACATTATTGTAACAAGTAATACTACATACAGTATTTCTACCCCCCACCCCCATCCACAAACACACATACACACATGTTGGGTTTCTATGTTTTATGCAGCTTTCCATAGACATTTTTATACTGTACAAACTGTATATTCTCCTAACCATTAAACCTACCCATTACAGGAAACTTTCTGCATTTTTACATAAAAAAAACAAACAAACAAATCATTTAATATGATTTATAAGCCGTTATAAAATGTCCCCACAAATAAAAGTCCCCACAAGGTCAAAGATTTCTGGTATTACATGTGGGGACATTTTTTAGGGTTTACCAGGATCACACACTTGTCCATGTACTTGTGAAGACCTCCCATAAACTGATATTTTTAAAGATTATGATTTAATTTAACTTTAGTTGATTATGATTTAACTTTAGTTAGTGTGTAATGTTGCTGTTTGAGCATAAACAACATCTGCAAAGTTACGACGCTCAAAGTTCAATGCAAAGGTATTTTCTTTTACAGAAATCGCTTTTTAAGGACTACAACAAACAGCTGGTAGGGACTACAACAAGCTTTTTCCTGGGTTAGTGACATCACAAACCCCAAAATTTACATAAACCCTGCCCCGGGAACATGCAACAAAGGGGTTGAGGCCATGTTGGGCTGCTTTAGAGGAGAGGAAGAGTTGTTGTAGTAGAGTGTTGTTGCCATGCCGTCATTGAGATTAACATGACGGCACATGCTAGTCGATGAGTTGAATCAACTCCACAGCAACTACATAATTTTATGCACTATCATTCAGAAACATCCAGTTTCATTCTAAAAGTTGTAACTTCTTCCCGAGTCTCTCCATCAGTGTCGACTCCGGTTTGAACAATGTAAGGCTGAACACCGTTACTGACAATCCTCATTTTGGCTGCGTGAGATTCTCCAGCTTTGTTGTTGTTGAGCAACTGAAGCGCGAGCTGTTAAAGCTCCGCCCTCTTCTGGAAAGGGGGTCAGGAGCAGCAGCTCATTTGCATTTAAAGGGACTGTAGACTAATGATGCAGGTACATAATACAACTAATAAAAATGTAACTGATACATAATATTAGCTGATTATGAGTACTACACACACAAAAACAGTGTGTTTTTGCTCACACCCAAATAGGGGCAAATTTGACAAGTTTTAATAAATGAATTTTGAGCTGAAACTTCACATACATTCTGGGGACACCAGAGACATATATTACATCTTGTAAAAGGGACATTATATGTCCCCTTTAAACTAACTACACCCTGACCTACCCCTTACAGTGGGGGGGTTATAATGTTTTTGAAATACGTCTCATATGAGCACAAAAGCTGCATTTATTTGGAAATAACATCACAACATTTATTTCCATCAAGAGGTGCATCATTATTGGTCAAGATCTTGTATTGACAATGCAAGATCTTGACCGATAATATAAAGTTTCTCTAAAGTTTACTCCAGCACATCCCAAAGACTTTCAATGAATTTAAGGTCTGGACTCAGAAGTGCCAATTCATGTGTGAAAATTATTCTTCATGCTCCCTCCCAACCATTCCTTCACAATTTGAGCCTTATGAATCTTGACATTGTTATCCTGGAATATGGCCATGATGTGTCTTCCTACATGGTAGTTTAAGAAATGAAAAGCTACACACTCTATCAATTAGGGTTATAAGTACTGTTCCCAAACATATAACATGCTAGGAACATAATAATCACAGCAATAATTAGTGAGGGGGAGGGGGGGTATGGATACAAAAGTTTGTATCCATACTTTTTTTGTATGGATACAAAAAAAGTATTTTTGTGTCCATACAGACAATACATTCCCTGCATGAGCTGCCTGAGAAGAACTGCCTGAGAAGAAATAATGACTAAAAAGTCTGTTGATAGAGCTGCACCCACAGCAAAGCCTCTAACAGTTGGAGAGTCACTTGCAAACAAATGTGCTATTTAAGTCCAACGACACTCTGAGCATGTGGTATGGAGGGAGTTTATAGAGGCTCATGCAGTTTCTGTTTTACAGCCTTTACAGACAAGGAATAAACCATTTAAGTGTTTTCAGTATTATGATTATTTGTTAGATTGCATGCAATTCTCTGGAAAGTTGCATCACATGAGTGAGCTTAAACTCCAGTCATGGGATCTCATGTGGAGCCTGATAAGGCTGTTAGATTTCCCGCCTTGATAAAATTCTTTATACTCTCCTTAAGGTCATTTGCTCAACTGGTCATTGATGAATAATGCAAATCTTTCAAGGTTTTTTTTTTTTTTTTTGGTGAATGTTAGACTTTTGTTTTGTCTCAGACCTCAAAAAGCGAGCTCAGAAAACCCTTGGTAGTATCTTCATTATCTGACTGCAAGGGACATCTTTCTCCATTGATGGCCATTCAAAAACATCCATGTATTCGGATGAAATTGGCTGACATCACAGCTCGGGATAGTTGTTAGTAAAGATTCTCTTGCCCCAAAGGATTTTTCTCCCCAGGAATTTTTTATTTTTTTTATTTTGTCTGTTCAAAAATGTATTGCATTATTGCGATATATTTTTCTACTTAATCAAAATAGCTAAGTATCCTCAATACTTTGTACAGATGTATATAGTGGTACTGTAGAAACTCAGTATGCCAAGCTTAATCAGCTAGAGCAGGGGTTTCCAATCCTGCTCCTGGGGGGCAAATATCCTGCAGAGTTTAGCATCGATCCTAATTAAACACTTGAACCAGCTAATCAAGGTCCTTTGGATTACTGGAAACTTCAAGACAAGTGTTTGGGCAGGTTGGAGCTAAAGTTTGCCAGATATTTGTCCTCCATGAGTAGGATTGGACACCGCTGAGGTAGAGGTAAAGCTAGAAGGGCTAACTGGTTAGTACAGGTGTAAAGAGTACCCAAAAACCATACTTAAGTAAAAGTAGAGATACCTTACAGTGAAAATGACTCCATTACAAGTTACAAGTCACCAATTCCAATACAACTTGAGTAAAAGTGTTAGAGTATCTGATTTTAACAGTTTTTTTACTCGTACTGAATGTAGACTCAAAGATCCACTAGTCCTGAACACCTAAGAGACATGGCAGTGAAAAACAAGAAACAGGTGATTTGTGAGGAAAGCAATCACGTTTATTTTCTAAAATCAAAATAGTCTCAGTTAAGCTCAATAGTTAGTGCCATGCAAAATGTAATTGCATTACTCAACACAAATGTATACTCAAAAATAGTCAAGTAGAGAGTAAAAGTTGCTAATAGCTTCGATACTTAGTAAACCTACAAAGTAGACAAAAAGATGCTTAAGTACTGTAACTAATTACATTTACTAAAATACGTTACACCTCTGCTAGTTAGAAGTGCTCCACAATTATTTTGTTAAAATAATTATCATTTTGCAGATTCTGCAAGAGGTATGTAAACTTTTGAGCACGACTGTAATTTATGTCATTCACAGTGGGTCATTAATTTGAATTAAAAATAACATGAATTAAAAATACTAATAATAATGATGAGCATGGAAAAATCATTTAGCAATTCATAATGTAATATCAGCACATAATGTTAAAACTGCACATAATGTAATAAGTATTACATTATTATTGTAATAAAATAAAATGTACTGTAAGGGAATACTATTTTTTATGTTTTAAAAGCTATTACAGTTATGTAAGTATGACATGTGTTTGGTGAGTTCATAATGTAATACATTTCTCATAATGTAAAAATTTTTATTACATTATGAGCTCAAGATTTTATTACGTTTTGAGAAAATGATTACATTATGAACATTGTATTACAATAATAATGTAATACTTATTACATTATGTGCAGTTATTACATGATGAGTTGCTACAAATACTCTAATATTCCATAAAAAAATAAAAATAAGAATTGTTCATTTAAATTTCATGGTGAATTTAAAGTTGTTATGTACCTTTGTCTTTTTGCCTGATTTTCAAATACTTTTTTTGCTACAAATCAGAGTTTGTTATGTTTTGAATCACCCTGTCGCTGGTTGGTTTTGGTTCACGCTTTAAACCAAGACTTTTTAAAGGTCCCTTTGGGAAAATAGATGGGAAAAATACTTCTGGAACCCCTGGAAAAGTGGGCGGGTACTGTTACACTCTATGGTAAAGGGGGGCTGAATCTTGTTGGACACCCAGCTTGAGAGCAAGAGCCATTGAGATTAATGGAAAATGCTTGTTTAGGCAAAAATGCTGTCTAGGTAGGCATCTCAGTTTAGAAATACAGTTTTTTGATGCAATTATAATGCAAAGGGAATCAATAAAGTTTATAACGGTTGTATGTGCACAGATAGAGACAATAATAATAAGAGCATTTCTTTTAATGCAGCACACGCCGTGGAATAAGGTTTTACTTCAATAATGCGAAGCAAAGCTCAAACACAGGGCTATACCATAAGGCTATACCCGTGCGAAAGGTCATTCCCAAAATGAGCGGCATTCCCACACGCGCTTAGAATAGAAAATGACTGCAAGGTCAAAGCAGTACTGCAGGTAAAATATACGAACTACGACATTTGTTCCAGCGCTACTTTTACATTAATCATCAGAATATACTTTTGAGACAAACGTTTTAAAGATTCAATCATTTGGGAGCTGGGAATGTATGCAAATAACATGTTAAAGAGCGCAGCTCAATGCATGATCGCTGCAGGGAGGATGACAGCGCATTAAAATGTGCAAAATACCAAATATTGAGAAGACGTAAGTATGTGAACCCTAAATGATGCCGAAATGCCAGATAGTTACCCAAATGTTGTGATACTAAACATTTACTCAAACATGATTGCAAGTGCACCGTCTACTGTGGTGCTGAAAGAATTCCCAGCTCTGCGCCGTATTCACTAACAGCATACGCACTTTCTGTGTCTGACGGACGTTAGAGGAGATTTTTACTACGCAGTTTATGCTACGTAAATTGCGCACATCGCCCGCCGGCAAGTTCAGCACTAACAACCCCGAAAACATACGTTCGTACTTCCTTTTCATGCAACAACAGAACACGTATAGTAAATGAATAGACTTAACTCTTCACTTTTCCAAATGTTCCGACTCCCAGCGTGTCTCCGAGGATGTAGTGTCCTATCTTTACCCTGCCTTCGTGTTTCTGTTTTTCAGCCATCTTACTATGTGAGGTCCTCGGGCTGCCTTACAGGAGGCGGGATTGAGCACATGAGGTAGACAGAGCTTTACTAAACCCCTTTAAGTGCTGATCTGAATTCAGCTTCAGGAGAAACTGTAACTGTACACAAACAGGCAGCTCTCGGATCAGCTGATAAGGCTTTAAAAAGGGGGTAAAGGGGGCGGTCGGGGCGTAAACAAGGAGCCTATTCCCCTCAGTCTGATTACTGAGCATGACACATCTCACAACTTTTCCTTCATTAGTTTTAAATATAGCAGCATTTCCACTTTGGCAATAATTATTCAAATACGATAACAACTAGAGTGTATGTTGCCTACCATTTAGTGTGAGTTTCTTTTTATTTTAGGCTACATATTGACATTACATTTTGCTCACTATCCAAAAAATCACCATACCCTATTCTTCATGAATTCAGGTTGATTGGGACACTTTTTCCTAGTCATCTCACAAAGTGTCCCAATCAACCTGAATTCACCCCAAGTAAATAATAATAATAATAATAAAGCTAGGAAAAAAAACATTTTAAGGAAATGTGACACTGTCCTGACAGAATTCAAGGGTTCATTAAAAAAAAAAAAAAAAAAAACATTTTAATATAATGTTTCACAGCTGTGTATTTTTTATATATCAAGAGATAGATTTTGTTGTCATACAAAGTTCTGTCATTAGGACCCAGGTGAAAAAAAAGTACACTTCAATAATGTACTTAAAGTGCTCTATTTTCGCACACTAATTTTGTACTTAATATACTAAAAATTCTTCTTTAGTACTTCTTAAGATAATCTTAAGAACATCTAATTGTGCTATTTTGAGACACCATGAAATATGAACTAAAATGTGCTTTTAATATACTATCTCTGTATTTAAAAAATATATTTAGTTACCACTTGTAGTACACTATGGGTTCAAATTTACTATAAATAGTATCTAAATACATTTTTTAAATACAGAGATAGTATATTAAAAGCACATTTAAGTTCATATTTCATGGTGTCTCAAAATAGCACAGTTATGCAGATGTTACCCTCGATTTCCGGTCTTATTGTTTAAATCTTGTTTCCTTGATTTACCTCGAAAACCATGTTTTACCATGACTAATATCGATCTAGCTTACTGCAGTGTGCTACAAGTGTCTCATAGCAGCCGCTGAGTGAACAAAAAGTAGCACTATAACAACTTTCAACACACAAATGTATCTTATATGATAAACAGCGCTGCGTTACCCCACATAAGTGGAAGTGGCGAATGTGGCATAATCAAAGTTTTGCTGCTCTTGAGACGTGTGTCGCGCTCGTCTCTCGTCTCTCATTTTTTAAATACAGAGATAGTATATTAAAAGCACATTTAAGTTCATATTTCATGGTGTCTCAAAATAGCACAGTTGAGTACACTTAGTTTTTCTTTATATCTTAAGAAGTACTAAAGAAGAATATTTAGTATATTAAGTACAAAATTAGTGCACAAAAATAGAGCACTTTAAGTACATTATAGAAATGTACTTTTTTTTTCAGCTGGGGATCCTTAAAGGGACAATATTTAAATATCCAAAAACCACTAGAACAATGTTATGTATTTTGACTACTTACATTATCCCAAATGTTTCCAAGAATGTTTAATGAAATGAGCAATTTTAAACAGGACACGGACCGTGTTCGTGCGTCACCTGTCAATTACATCATACTTGACGTAACCCTCAATGTTACCCTCGATTTCCGGTCTTATTGTTTAAATCTTGTTTCCTTGATTTACCTCGAAAACCATGTTTTACCATGACTAATATCGATCTAGCTTACTGCAGTGTGCTACAAGTGTCTCATAGCAGCCGCCGAGTGAACAAAAAGTAGCACTATAACAACTTTTAACACACAAATGTATCTTATATGATAAACAGCGCTGCGTTACCCCACATAAGTGGAAGTGGCGAATGTGGCATAATAAAAGTTTTGCTGCTCTTGAGACGTGTGTCGCGCTCGTCTCTCGTCTCTCATTTTTTAAATACAGAGATAGTATATTAAAAGCACATTTAAGTTCATATTTCATGGTGTCTCAAAATAGCACAGTTGAGTACACTTAGTTTTTCTTTATATCTTAAGAAGTACTAAAGAAGAATTTTTAGTATATTAAGTACAAAATTAGTGCACGAAAATAGAGCACTTTAAGTACATTATAGAAATGTACTTTTTTTTTTCACCTGGGGATCCTTAAAGGGACAATATTTAAATATCCAAAAACCAATAGAACAATGTTATGTATTTTGACTACTTTACATTTACATTTACATTTACATTTAGTCATTTAGCAGACGCTTTTATCCAAAGCGACTTACAAATGAGAATACTACTTACATTATCCCAAATGTTTCCAAGAATGTTTAATGAAATGAGCAATTTTAACCAGGACACGGATCGTGTTCGTGCGTCACCTGTCAATTATATCATACTTGACGTAACCCTCGATGTTACCCTCGATTTCCGGTCTTATTGTTTAAATCTTGTTTCCTTGATTTACCTCGAATACCATGTTTTACCATGACTAATATCGATCTAGCTTACTGCAGAGTGCTACAAGTGTCTCATAGCAGCCGCCGAGTGAACAAAAAGTAGCACTATAACAACTTTCAACACACAAATGTATCTTATATGATAAACAGCGCTGCGTTACCCCACATAAGCGGAAGTGGCGAATGTGGCATAATCAAAGTTTTGCTGCTCTTGAGACGTGTGTCGCGCTCGTCTCTCGTCTCTCATTTTTTAAATACAGAGATAGTATATTAAAAGCACATTTAAGTTCATATTTCATGGTGTCTCAAAATAGCACAGTTGAGTACACTTAGTTTTTCTTTACATCTTAAGAAGTACTAAAGAAGAATTTTTAGTATATTAAGTACAAAATTAGTGCACGAAAATAGAGCACTTTAAGTACATTATAGAAATGTACTTTTTTTTTCACCTGGGGATCCTTAAAGGGACAATATTTAAATATCCAAAAACCACTAGAACAATGTTATGTATTTTGACTACTTACATTATCCCAAATGTTTCCATGAATGTTTAATGAAATAAGAAATTTTAACCAGGACACGGACCGTGTTCGTGCGTCACCTGTCAATTACATCATACTTGACGTAACCCTCGATGTTACCCTCGATTTCCGGTCTTATTGTTTAAATCTTGTTTCCTTGATTTACCTCGAATACCATGTTTTACCATGACTAATATCGATCTAGCTTACTGCAGAGTGCTACAAGTGTCTCATAGCAACGCCCGAGTGAACACAAAGTAGCACTATAACAACTTTCAACACACAAATGTATCTTATATGATAAACAGCGCTGCTTTACCCCACATAAGCGGAAGTGGCGACTGTGGCATAATAAAAGTTTTGCTGCTCTTGAGACGTGTGTCGCGCTCGTCTCTCATCAGCAATCGCTCCAGCGGCCTCGTTTCTGCTCGCACAACACTCGGCCCTGCTCTGCTTCATACTACAGTAACGTTAATAACCTCATCCATGAACATGATTTCTGCCCGAGTCCCATCCCGATTATTTTCCATCGGCTGTAGACGTGAAGACAACACCTCTAGTGATTCCGCAAAATCAAGGCGTCATCACCTGTTTTGGATAAGCGACCTCTAGTGGTGAAAATTTACATATTGTGCCTTTAACTCAATCTGGTTGCAATCATGTCATTCTCTATAGGGCACAGCTGATTTGTTCCTGCTGTATCAGCAGCCAATGAGCTCACTGATCATCCTTCAAATACTTGGTCAGCATTTACTGTCGCAGTTTGCAGCGTGCTTTCAGAAACCCTCCACCTTCCCCAGCTCCACCTGTATGGATCTGCTACGAGTAATTCATGTCCGAGAGTTGTCATGACAGAAATATATTTATGAAAACATTTATAAAATCAGGCAAAATGAAAGTCTGTCTTTATTCTGAGTTTTTTAAAATAATAATACTTAATAGTGTTTTAATAAATAATAGTAAAAAAAAACTGCACTCAAATTTAGTAAATAGGCCTATTTATGTATTAGTAAATGTGCATCATGGAGTCAAAATCACCAGAATTTACTGCAGAATTAAAGTGATTTTTTTAAAGAAAACATTGCCTCCCAATTTACCTCCCAAGTAACTTGCATAGTGATTTTTATGGATGGATCTAGTGCAGCAGTTTTCAATCCTGGTCCATGGGGACCCACTGCTTTGCACATTTTTTATGTCTCTCCTATCCGACACACTCATTTCAGTACATGGAGCTCTCTCCTAATGAGCTGATGATTTAAATCAGGTGTGTACACATACAAAACCACCAAAATGATACATTGAAAACCACTGCTAGTGTAAACTGCAAACAGTTTATTTCAGATATTAATTAAGAGGTCATTACTAACTGTTGTATTTGTATCATTTGACCCGAGATTTTACTAAAAAATATGTGAATTAATTCATATATAGTAAACTTCAAATGTGTTACATGTTTTTCACCTCTAGATGGCAGTGCTTCATCACTGCTGTGTTGGAGGGACATTACAGTTGCCTTTAGTTTATCATCATCCGTATCCAGGCCAAGACTTGACTTGTTTTAAATTGTAAACAAACAAACAAAAAACCCATAGGCTATTATTGGATCAAACAGACATTAGAAAAGAAATATATTACAATATTATAATATATACAGAAATTTTAAAAAAAGTAGGCTATGCTGTATGTGTTCAATCTCTGTTTTAATATTTTATGAGCCACATTTTTCTGTAGCAAGAGAATTGCAAGAGGTGTTTGTTTTTTCTTTACTTATTTTACATTTTATTTTTCATGTTTCCTGTAGGGTAGTCAAATGATTCTTGAATGTGTCTCAGATCCTCTTTTGAATTGGGGTCAGATCTCTGACAGAGCCATTGTAGGTCAGATACCTCTTTGTTCTGGAGCTAGTCAGATGTTAATTTAACCTTTGTGGGTGGGATCATTGTCCTACAAAAAGATGAACTTCTACCAAGCATCCATTTTAATGAATAGTTCTTTTGCAGTATTCCCCTGTTCTTTAGATTTCATTTAGAGTTCTTAGTGTTTTAGATCACAGAAAAACAAAGATAAATGTTAATAAAACTAAAAACCCATCAATTTAGGACACACAAAATATGAAACTGACACAATCCTAAAATTGGTCACAAAACAAATGTATCCATTATTAAATCCATATCAAATTTTCAAATAACAATTTTTAATTTTCCAAAATAGCGCTTTTCTGGGTACTCAAAGCGCTTTACATATGAAAGGAGGGATCTCCTCAACCCTCTTCATGTTTCTTATAGGTAAATGAGATAGCTGTGTTTCCAGCATTGGCCGCTAGAGGCAGAGCGGTTCGCTCTGTATGTGAAAGCGAGCGCATGTGTGTCGAAGGGCCGTGGGCTTCATTCAGCTGCTCAGGACAGGAGAAGGGGGCTGAGCGCCTAGTGAAGGGAAGGAGGTGGAGACCAAAGGAGGATTCATAAACAGGAGTTGATCTCCTAGTCTTAAAACGCCGCTCTCAGTTCAAACCTTCAAGTAGCGTAGAACTAGATAACAACTCACTAGCCGACCCAACACGACTCATCATTCAGAGAGGTGCTGCTCCGTAACGCTGCGCGTTCACTGGACGAAGTTGAATGGACTTGATTGCACGGACAACTCATTGTTTTCATTAACTTTTCAGGACGTCTTCCCACTTGAGCCGGGACTTTAACTCCCTCAGACTTTATACGACACGTTCTTGCTGACAAGACAACTGAAACGAGCCGCTGCAGTGAATCTCTGGGATTTTTGGGAGAAAGAAACGACTGGAGGAACTCTTGCAAATGCAAAACTATATGTATGAGAAAGCGATGGCACCCGAAACAAGAAACGGAGGAACATCCACGTTAAATAACAACGGCGTAGACAACAGCAAGAGGAAACTTTTAATAGCACTAGACATCTTCTGCCTTGTCTTGGGTGAGTGTCCAACACACAAAAACACAAAAAGTTTGTAACAGTGGGAAAAAAAAAACATGCATTATGTCTAAAATCATAATATAATTATTATAATATATAATTATCATATATATATATATATGATAATTATATATTATAATAATTATATTATGATTTTAGACATAATGCATGTTTTTTTTTTCCCACTGTTACAAACTTTTTGTGTTTTTGTGTGTTGGACACTCACCCAAGACAAGNTATATATATATATATATATGATAATTTTTTATATATATATATAATTTGTTGTTTATTAGTCATCTAAAAAAATACATAAAGACTAATGAAATCACAATATTAAGCTAAAAGTTATAGAAAAATGACAGAAATTAAATAATGATAAACAATTGTGTGTACACTTATATAAATGCATAAATATTACAATATGTTTTGTATAGCATTACGCACCAGCTGGAATAAATGTTGCCAACTGAAGTTTAACTGTTAAATCTATAGGAAAGTATGTGATCTGAATGAAATGAATTACTGTTTGAGATAACAATGCAAAAAAAGTCATAATTTGCATTGTTATCTTAGTAAACAGAAGATTAACCGTTAAAAGCTCTTATCACAGCCTGTAGGATGGGCAGAGTTGGCACTGTGGGGATATAAAACCACTTGTTTTTTCTCCGTCGGTTGTGTAAGAAACCCTATTTGGATTGCTTTAATGAAACCTTTCTCACTCATCAGATGAAGGAGGGAGTTATTGTGTGTCCTATTGACATCTTTTGAAGTGGCATATGAACATGCTTATTATGGTTAACCGATCATTTACATGTAGAAGAATCATCTGTAGTCTGTAAACATGACTTTCTGTTCACAGCTTTTTATAGTTGTGATGCAACAGGGTTTTTTAGGCAGACCATCACGGCCATGTGTAGTTGATTTGTATCTGATGAGTTTATTTAGATTCGAAGTTCAGTACAGTCGATTGACCGTGACATACTTGCCTTACAGAGGATACACTGTGATATCTGTAAATCGCTCTCAGGAACATGTATTTTCTTTCCTATTTTCTTTAACCCTATAAAGCTTACTGTATCATATTGGATGCACACATTTCTAAGGGCTCTAAATTATCAACATGATCACAACTTGATGTACACAATCTACTACATGCCTTCTGTTATTCATACTTTTTTTTTAATAAGTAAAATTGCAGTTGCACTTTCAGGTCCCACATGTCTTTTTGCTGTGAAATCTTTTTCACTTTATATAGTATTAGTAGTATTTCAAGATGAACTCTTACTGGATTGAATCAACTTGGGTTTACTTGATTATCCATACATACTTTTTTTGGGGGAAAAATCATGCTAAAATGTGATGTTTTTGCTCAGTTCAAGCTTCTGAATAAGTGTTTTTTGAGCTCTATTCTTCCATATCATACTATATGGGTCATCAAAGCTTGATGTATCAAAGATGATACTCAACAAAAACTTTTTTAAAAAAACATATTTTGTCTAAAAGTTCAATAAACTGTAAAAATTAGATTTTTTTGGGGACTATTTCATAAGTCAGGCTTTAAAGGGTTAAAAGGAATGCATGTGAGTTTTTGATGCACTGTCATTCACAGCTTTCACCAGCTCAGCGTGACATTGGGTGCTTGATGAAAGTGTTGCCTATAGTGGTTAAAGATGTGCACTTGGTAACCTAAAGGTTGTAGGTTCAGACCCTCAATGGGTGAACACAATTGTGCCCTCGAGCGATACACTTAACCCCTCAATAACTCCAGAAGGATTGTACCTGACATACCTCTACAGTAAGTCAGTGTTTAGTCGCTAGGTGAATGCCAACTGCCCGATTTGTATCGTTTGCTTCAGATGCCTGGAAACCATCTCGGCGTCGGGTTCTCATCTTTCCTCAAAGCCTGTCAGTTCGAACCCTCCTCCTTCAGAATGGAAGGATTAACAAACTTCAGCCCTCATCTTTACACATTCTTCTAGAAGAGACCCTCCAACCCCCCGCCAGCTGGCATATGCCTCATTTAACTCCAGCCACGGCATCATATCAACTTTCTCTCCTACTTTTAGGGGCAGAATGAGTCCCGTTGCTTTTGTTCCCAGGAATGCGCAGTAGAATGGCTTAAACATGTCGCTTTAGAGGACCAGGGCAAGGCTTTTGTAAGCAATTAGAGTCTGTGGTTTTAAAACGCCTGTGAACCTTCCACAGCATCCAAGACGGTTGTTGCGCTTTGAAAAGAGAAGACACTTTAGAGCAGGTGGAGGCGGGAGAGGAGGAATATTGCTGAGCCAAGCGTCGCTTTGAACGGGGGTCCTAAATTAGAAGTTTACAGCGAGTTTGGTGACTAATAACTTCCTTTCGTCGCCGTATCATAATGAAAACGAAGCCTCAGCTCTTCCTGTGCGTGTTTTACGGTCTCTTTTAAATGCAACCATAATGACACATGTTGTCTTATATACACTCTAAAAAATGCTGGGTTAAAAGCAACCCAAGATTGGTTGAAAATGGACAAACTCAGCGATTGGGTTGTTTTAACCCAGCAAACTGGTTGTTTTAACCCAGTGATTGGGTTAAATGTTTTCCCAACCTACTGAGTAGTTTTATTTAACTCTCAAATTTTTTTAAAAACACTGTATTGCTTGCTTTAAATGAACCCAAAATAGTTGGAAATGAACATTTATTAATATGTTTAATAAACTAACATTTATTAACCCCTTAGCATTCCTGAAAAATTTGCTGAAACGCCTAAAAAAAAGGCATACCCAAAGTAAACTGCTTGCTGTTCTTGAACCGTTGTGTACCGCAGGCAGTACAGTGGAACGCTAACAGGTTAATAAGTTTAATGAATAATAATGAAACGATAAACATTTATTAAATTTCTTATTAATAAATGTTCACATTTTCATTGTTATTGTTGCCTCTAGTCATTATGTGTCTGATTTTTAATTTCGAACCTATACTGGGTTCATTTTAAGCCAGCCATATAGTAACTTTTAGTTGGGTTAAATATAACTGCCCAGCACGTTAAGCTAATATTTAACCCAACCGCTGGGTTAAAACAACCCAATCACTAGATTTGCCCATTTTCAACCCAACTTGAGTTGTTTTCAACCCAGCATTTTTTAGAGTGTAGATGCATAAACGTATGTAACAAATTCACTAAAAAAGTTTAACGTAAGATGACGCTGTGCTTCAAAAGGAAGACATAAACAAACATGTTCTTTGTCATGTTTAAGATAGAGGGCTTGGCCTGTTTTTGGTGATCTTGGGAGGGGGTTTATGTGAAAGAGAGGAGACTCATTTGAAAAGGATGGCTGAAGAATGTCTCTTAGTGAATGGGCTTTGTTAGCGCTGAAGCTGCAGCCCATCAAGTGATCAGGCACTTCAAGTTCCATCTGTTGTGGAGATCTGTAGATTAGATCTGTAGGTTATCTCCGTCTTTCCCTTTCCCTGGATTTCTCTCCCGCACTCTCAAAGTCTCCCGCATCAGATACGGAGCAGATAACCTCCTTGGCACTCGCTTGTCTGTTTTATTGCATTTGAATCCACTTCAACCGTTGGTGTTTACACATGCAGTACATCCACACTGAGACCGATGCTTTTGTTCCAGCTCATTAGTAGTTTATCTCTGTGGGCGTTGTATCTGCAGTGCGTCTGATGCGTTATGAATCTAAATGAAGCTTAAGAAAGCAGCCAGACGGATTGTGTGTTTAGCGTTACCTCCTGTTGAGGTGAAGCAGAGAGGCTGCAGCTCAGCTAATTAGCATACAGTAGTTATAGTAACGCAAAGGAGGCGTGTCTCTGTCACACCCCCCCCCGAGGGTGTCTGGGGTGGTGGGTCGCACACATTCCTGCCCATGCCACTGATAGCTGAAATAGTTTACATACAGACACAAACACCCACCCAGACTCTTTCTCTCATCCGCACTGACTTTACTGTTCGAGATGTCAGTGGTCTGCTTGTATAAATGGCTGTTAACTTGAATCTTATGAAGAACATATTCAGGTTTTAACTCACCCCCAAACCTAAAGAAAAAAGAACAAACGTATAATAATAAAAGTATAAACTAAACTTATAAAAGTATAAACTAAAAAAATATAAATTTTTATAAATATATACACATTATTTAAT
>RJVU01000170.1:288666-321695 GCA_003731715.1 Anabarilius grahami | reverse complement strand
TTTTTTATTTTAAATTTTTACTTTTTATGTTATATAATATTTAATAATAATATTTATTTTTTATAAAAATTTATATTTTATTGTATTTTTATATTAATTTGAAATTTTTACTTTTTAGATGATATAATATTTAAAATTGTATTATTTTATTTTACCATAATGGCAACTGGAATGAAAATGACCATAATTGTCGTGCAAAATTTATTATTATTATTATTTTTTAATGTTGAATTTGGGGTGACTTGGACATGCTCTTTTTAACAGGTTTAGTGAGATTCATCCTAATATACAACACATAACATTGATGCTTTCTGCTTGGTTAGCGATTAGTATCAATGCTTGTTGATGTGTTCATTGTTCATACCCCACAGATGCGAAGCATACTTGACTTACCAGTGACATTTAATCCAGTTTGCCGGTCTGAAAGGTCTGACCAAGCTGCTTCCTGGTACCTCTCTGGGGAGGCATCAATTCTAAAAGAGATTTCTTGTTTACTTGTTGGAATGGAAATGAAAAATTAACTTAAATAGTACAAGATATCACCACCGTCAATGCTTACCCTGAATTAAAACAACGTGTGAACGACTTGGCCCTCAGTCATTTAACCTGGTGAGGAGATCAAAGTGAAGGAAAAGGTTTCGGTCTCATGAGATCTGGTCGTTTTTAGCTGCTTTTAACTTCTCCTTTATCCGTGACATTCCAGGAGGCCGATGGTAGAGTTATGGAGTGCCAGAGAACCCTTTGGGAGTCTCTCTCATTTAGGTCTGACTACATTAACCTCCACCTCTAAAGCTGAGAAGGTCTGGTCCACCTCTATAAATATTTTCCAGAATTTCTCAAATTCTTCATCACAGTCCAAGGGCGGCTTCCACTCTTGAAGTGACATCTGGCATAATTTTCGGTCGGCGTTATGCAGGGGCAAACTCAGGAAAGGGAGGGAAGAGGAAAAGGTAGTCTCGCTAGGCCGCTCTCCTGTTTTCCCTCCCTCACTCTGACTCTTTGCCCTAGGTGTGGCCAGCTGTGCTGTGAAATGTAATCCCCCCCAGTTTTTTTTCCTACATCGTTTCCCTGAGCCCCAAACCCTCCCTCTTTCTCCCATTCACAGGGTGTAATTGCAAGAGACCGTCTAAAGCTGCCACATGGCGTTCAGGAAAGACTTTGACCTGCTGTAGCTGTCAGTCAGATGGAGTGATGGAGTCTTCCTGCAGCAGTGCTGTTTTGCACTTCTTTTCAGCAACTCTATTTAGTCCTCTAGGAATGGCCACTCAGCTTTACACTTTTCTTCTGATACTTCGGTTACACTGAACTGTGGACAGATATAACAAAAAAACATTTTATAGAAGTTTTTAGAGTTTTCCTCGATTCAATTTGAGTACTTGATTTTAAGCAACCCTCCATTACACTTTATCCGCGGCGAGTAACCGCCAAAATACCAGAAGTGGTACATTCCATGGACAAGAATCCATGGAACTGCGTTATTATTATGCAACATTATTAAGGTTGCATGATGTATTAAAACCCATAGTGCTATTGTGAATTCACAAAAGCTGCAATTCAATTAAATAAATATATGCCATGCAGGTTTAATCAGCCTATTCATCAGATTTGTAAGGTAAATTATTTATAAACCAACAACACAGGGAGAATACATCAACATGTCCAAATATGCGAACTGGTCATCACGATTTCAAAACAAAAGTTCAAATTCATTAAAAGGAAAGTTAATATAAAGTTTTACCAAGAAAATCTAGCTTTTTCCAATGATAACCTGAAGCATAAATCTGTGAGATTAGAGCTGGTTAGAAAGTCGACATTTAGTGAGGCTTTTTTCAGACAGCCTTCCTGCAGATCGGTCCTCTGTGGGTTTTTCCAGCCACTTTATATCAAGAAATGACAAAAGAAATAGCCATTACTGCATGTTACATAAGGAGGTGACATATTAGATGATAAAATAACACCTACTCTGCCATTAACTAAAAACCAAGCTGGGTTCGTTGAAACGTAAAACAGGATTTCAGAAGTCACGCTGCCACAGATCTTTGGAAAGTGATGTTAGGAGTCTCTTGGCTCCTGAGGGAGCTTTATTTTGTAATAGTCAGCATTAAGGCTGGAGGGTTACAGTGTGATGTAGGAATGGTTTCCATATGAGTGCTCTTGGAGTACAGTAGAGTCATCTGGGCCTCAGATGGAGTCACAGACTGCCTCGCCTTGCCTCGGCTTCACCGCTAGTAATGACGCTGTCAAAACATAGTGCCCACTCTCAGTATTTGTGTATGTCTAAGTGCACATATGCAGTACAATGTGTTTGACTATTTGTTCAAGAAACTGCTAGGGTGTTTGTGTATGTCTAAGTATATGTATGTGTGTGTAAGAGAGGCTGGTTTTTGAGGTCGCTGCCATGTGATTTAATTATATGCTTGTAGAGTTTATGCGACGAAGTGGGTTGGCGTAGGTAGCAATTAGACAGGCAGACATGAGCATGACTGACCATCAGCTGGCTGTTTAGACTCTCTTTGTGTGTGTGTGTAGATTGTCGGCTACAACTTTATCACATCCAGAGGGTCTCTTGGAGTGTGTTCTAATGATAACACACTCTTCGGTTTCATTATGGTCACTAAATTCCTCCGACACTGTTCTCTGTGATCAGCCGCCGCATATCTCTGCCAGTTTACGGCTCTTTGTTTTCGCTCGAAACAATAGCGTAAGATCTTCAGGGGTGTAGAGTCAAGTATGAGGAACCCCTGCTGGTTTGTAGGCCTCTCTACGAGGTAAACACACAAATGATTTGTTTATTTATTCTCAGTGTTAATTGTAGTCTATTTCCTTTCACTAGTCTATATTGTATCCTGTAAGCTATTGTTTCAGCAAATGAGGCATTGTGTGTGTACGAGTCTGTGGGATGCATCAGCTGTAGCTGTCACAGCGGAACAATCATCCGCAGTTCGCTCAGCTTGATTGTAATTCCAGGGTGTTTGCAGGAATTTTTCTGGAGTGTGTGCATGTGTTTTGTGGAATGGGATTTTTTCAAATCCAGTGTGGGCATTTCATCTAGCACCGAAAGGCCAAGGGTGACCTCACAGCCACCCTCACACGACAAGCGCTCTTTCACTTTTTCTGGGTCATATGGATTAAGTCCAGGGTGCTTGGCATTCCTGAGTGTAAGCCTAGCTGGCCCCTAAAGGGCCGTCACCCTGCGCGCATTCGTATGCTAATGAGATCTGTGTCACCAAAGCTAATATTCTAATGTGATGGATAATACTCAAACAAATGATATTTTATATAGGTCAAATGTGGCTTTAGAGAAGGAATTTTCTTCAGAGTAAACTAGGATGAGAAGGGTGGGGCTAGGAGGGATTGATGTTAAAAACTTTGCATATTAATTAAAAATAATATGATATAAAAAAATGAAAATGCATCTGTGCTGTTTCAGCAGATGACTCAATTGTCAATGCATTTATATAGTGTAGTGTTATTGTTAACTAAAACTATTAAAATTAGTTTTCGCTAATTTAAATAAAATAATAGATGACAAACTTTCTAACTGGTGTTTCTAACTGAAATGAAAAGCTTACGTTGAAGTGCTAACATTATTAAATCTGAATAAAACTGAAATAAAAAAAATAAAAAACATCAACGCAAAGCAGAAATGTTTGATAAACTAATAAAAAATGACAAGAGCATGAAACAAAATTACTAATTTAAATTTAAAAATTAAGTACTTGCTAATACATCCAAAACTCAATTTCTATATGTAATTATCTTGTTCAACTTTCAGAATTTGAGGAATATCAGTATATAGTACTGTCAAAAGTACAGACTTCGGTACCAAGTCAGTACTGAAATTTAAAAAATGTGATGTTTTGAGTGCTGTTGAGTGGATTCGTAAACACCTCTGATTGGCCATTGTGTTGACGCTCACCAGATATGTCTGTGATTGGCTACAATGATCAACGCTTCAAAAACATGTTGTAAATAGACATCAATGGGGCTCTTCACTGAGCGCTTACACAGATACACACGGAAGCATTTGAAACCAGGCATCTATCACCGGATCGGTCCACTGATCGATGCCTGCTTTTAAACGCTCCCACTTTCAAAACACTTTCTCATTCAAACACTTCCGTGTGCTTTCAAATCCTTCTGTTCGTTGAACATTGTAGCCAATCACAGACATGTTGAGTGTGTCAACACAACGGCCAATCAGAGGTGTTTACGAATCCACTCAAAGCGTCACATTTTTTAAATGTCAGTACCAACTTGGTATCGAAGTCGGGGACTTTTAACAACACTACCAGTATATCATTTATTTATTTATTTTAATGCTGTTGGGTTAAATGCTGTTTAAATTAGTTAATTTAGTGATGTTGGAGCTGTGGCATTGTAGTTAGGCCATTCAGCTGTGGAACTCGTATGGGAAATATTAGCTTGAGTCTGGCTCGCAACATTTCCAAATCCCGTTCCCTTCATCACCCCATAGTTTCCTTTCTCTGCAAGTAAATCACTTGGGCCTGGTTTCACAGACAGGGCTTAGATTAAGCCAGGATTAGGACAAGTATCTTTTATAAACGTGCCTTAGAAAAAAAAAAATTACTGGTGTGCATCTTGAGACAAAACAATGGCATATTTAAAAAAATGACAGTGCAAGTTGCTTTCAGTTAAAACAGCTCAAATATGCATTTAGTCTGGGACTATCTTAAGCCTTTTCTGTGAAACCGGGGTGTATATGTCATGTTGCACTGCGTTAGTGTATCTATACGTTTATAGAGCTGTTTTGTCTTTCTTTCACTCTGGGATGTTTCCTGGTGGGTGGAGTTGGAGCAGAACAATGCTGTGATCGTTTACACCCTCACTGTTATTGTTACTGTCTCACTGCAGAAGCACACACCCTCAATAAGATGTGTAACTTACACAAACATGTCAATATATATTCACTCATAGACTACACAATAATAAACAAATGTAGACAGTGACGTTTCAATGATCTTATGCTCTTACAAACCACACCAAAAGCCTAAAAGCAGCTCTCACACTCTGGTAGAGTGTAGATTGCTATTTTCAGATACTTTGGTTGTAGTGTTAAGTCCGTGGCGGGTCTTTCCATTGAGCTCCAGGGCAGGGTGGGAGATGGGAGCAGTTCCTAGGCTCTACCCCAATGAAGATGCTCACGGCAGGCTGTGGTGGCCTAGGTTAACCAGGGTCTGTGAAGTGGGCGGAGGGGATGAAAGGATTGATGGAGAGAAAAGAAATACTCGTTCGGTCCTAAGAAGCCTCTTCTCCTGAGCTACAGGGGTTTATTACATTTTTATTGGCCTCGGTAAAGAAATGCCACTCGGAAAAGAGGCAGAAAGCTAGTTGGTGTTCATTTGTTGAATTGCACTCTACTGTGAGAAGAAAATGGCTGGGTTTGACCTTTGACCTAAGGAAACTGGCCAGCAGTTGTGCACCTAAAGGCAAAGTAAACAGACCTAGCAAAGAACGCGGCACACTTGGCACAGCGACTTTTTTAGGGCTCTTTGCTTCTTGATTTAGTGGTATCTCCAGACTTTTATTTTGGCATGCTAGGCCTATTTATTACATGATTTAAATAAACAAAGAAACACTTACTTTCTTAGAAGAAACCACTGTAAATTCAATTTATGTGCGCTCATGTATTCTGTTATGTATTGAAATATATTGTTTGCCGGTGTCCTCAAGGGGCTGTTTGTGGGTGGGGAAGAGATCAAAAAGGTTAAATAACAGAGCAGCTTTGACACGTTTCCATTACGCCCCCATCCACTGTGATTTTACTCTTGATGGGCGATAATGTTTATATAGTTATAATTTTAATAAACATCTCATTCAGGAATGTTTGTTAAACACAGACAGTTAGACTTGAAGCTCTGTTAATAATTCTCCTCTAGTAAACACTTTTGACATGTTTGGAACTTGGAGGGCTTTTGTATCATTGCAGTTCATCCTAAATAGTATGCAAGATAAGAATTACTGCATCCCAAATCAGTATGTTGAAAGTAGTAAGCAAAAGGGGGCCTGGATGATATACAGTAGCCTACTTTTTTTAGTGTATTTTCTTTTTCTGCTATATTAACCGCAGCCCCTTGTACGACAAAAATAGATTTCTCTTTTTAGGTTTTCAGTCAATGAGAAGTGCAGAAGAATGCAAGGTTGAAGCTGGCACATCATGAAGGTGATGATACTGCATACAAGTATGCATATTGAAACAGCCCTGTGTTGGATTCGAAATATTCCCCTATACACTCCTTCACCATTTCCTACTTTAATTCACTTCACCCTTAAAAATAACAGTTCTTTATTGACGTTGATGGTATGAAGAAACTTTAAAATCCATGGAACCTTTCCACTTCACCAATGGTTCTTTATAGTGGGGAAAAAAAGGTTATTCTTTACATTACAACATTGTTCTTTAAATTTAGAAAACATGGTTCTTTTAGAAACTGATCACTGAAAGATTCTGGGGTGAACCAGAAATGTTTTTTCTATTGCATCGCTGCAGAAACCCCCTTTTGGAAGAGTGTTATGTAGTCCACTTGAATGTAGTCCACTAGAGTGAATTTGGACATCCGAGTGGGCCAGGAGGGTTGTGGACGCCATCTTCTGCCGAGACAGGAATTCATGCGGCGTGACCCTCACAGTGAGTATTCCCTAGCCGTTGAGAGTACATTGGTTGTACGCTCATTGTTGCGGTGCATTATGGGATTGAATGAGTGCATTTGATAATGCCCACTATGATTTTGGACATCACTACAAATGGCTGTCCCCTCAAAATTGTGCACTATGTAAGGGTATAGGGGCGATTTCAGACACAGCTCTAGGCTGCGTCCAAAATCCCATACTCTCTTGTGTACTTATTTTGAATAAGGAATTACTTCACGACTGCTAAAAAAAGTATGTTCTATATAGTATGAATGTGAGTAGTATGACTTTAATTCATACGTACTACATCAGCCATGCTGTCATTATCATGTGACCTACCAGCGTCAGTTATGTCGCTTCACTGACATTCACAGATCCTCTCCTGATAGTAAAGTGTCCATCGTATCCACACTTCAGAATCTCCTCGGAAGTAGTAGGACCTTTTCACTACTCTTTTGAGTACTGTGAATTCAGACACACTTCTTTTGTCACATACAGTTTTTCGCCTACTATATAGTAGGGAAGTATGCGATTTCAGATGCAGCCCTAATGTTTTGCATACAGTGCTATCAGGCCCCCAAAAGGCTGCCCACTCAGATGCCCGTGTGAAAAGGCATGACCCTGGCGTCGATTTCCGTGAGTAAAAATTGCTGTGCGTAAGCACATGTTTTGAACTGGGGGCCTGGCCCAGAGCCTATCTAATGTATTGAGAGAGTGAGAAAGGTCGGATTGCCAATGAGCACAGCTTTGCTGACCTCAGCAGCTTGCATAGACAAAGCTAACGGAGCGATACTGGTCTGTCAGAGAGCAGAGAACACTGTGACAGCAGTGGTCACTCTCACATACAGTAATGGAAAACACAGTGAAGTCTCTGTCATAAACCAAATAAACATTCACATGTTGGTTTTTCTTCCAGTTTCTTGTTTTGTCATGTTGCACAGAGTATTTCCAAGGGGAAATCTCATTGGTCCAAAATCGCACTTGATATAACTGAATGTTCATTAGCTGAATGAATTGGCTGCAATTTTGTTACTTTGCGGCTAGCATTTTGGATATAATGCACAAAAAAGTGGCCTGGTGGGTAGTGCATAGTGTTTGGGTGAACTGATAGACACAGATATTTTTAGTATTGATAAGTTAACCGGGTAGGTCAGATGGAAATAAGGGTTAGTAGATCTGGGTTGAACCACATTGATCCATTCTGGACTGTGTTATTCTGTTTATCAGAAATAGTCTCTTTCTGACATGAATTTCTATAAGGGATGGGTTAATGGGTATAGTTTTAATGTCCGGGTCAGTGCTTCTGTACCGCAGTGGGGGCAAAAGAAAGGCCAACATGCAGGGTGCTACTGAGACCACACATTCCAGAGGTCAGGGTTCATGGGTCAAAGGTGACAGAACGTTAATCTTTCTTTGTGTACTTATGTGTGTGTTTTAGTGTTTAGTCTGGGTGGGTTTTGTGGTATATGTGTCTGGGAGCCAGAATGGATTTGTGTGTGTTTCGGAAATGTCAATCAAGTTTGAAATGCACCTCTGACTTCTAAAGAATCCCTCACAGGGTGTTCTCATTCCAGTGAGCAAGTGCAGAACATTTTATAAATGGCATGTCCTCACCAGTAGGGTCAAGGTCTGACATGTTAGCATGGCATTAGTATGTACTAAATACAAACCAAGTAATACTAAGACCCTGTCCCAAATGGCGCATTTGATCAGTGTTGCGGACTTGCATTTCTTGGAATGCCATAACGTCCACAAGGCTATAGAGTGTTTCTTGCTTTGTGCCTCGATGCACAATTTTTCAAGTGTAGAGGAGCACCGCAAAGGCTTAGGGTGCCATTTAGGACAGAGACTAACTCGGGAAAGTCACTAGTGAAAAGTCTGGGCCTGTTCACATTCTTGTAGTGTAATAAAGCATCACATCCGAATTGACCGAATGACAAAATTTTTCTGCTGCTCCAGAGTGATTCATCAAATGGCATTTACGGTTCAGGTGATTGGCTCATAAATAATTGCATCCAGAACTAAGCATCCATGAGCATAAATTGGCAAATTTCAAATCGACGACTTCCTGAGGGTCCTGCGCTAGCTGAGCAACTGCTGATATAGCTTTCTCCAGGTATTATAGACCTTGGTCCACACATTCACACACACACACACACACACTGTTCTAAATATACAGTATGCTTCATGTTGTGGCATTGCATTAGATTTCAATGGCCTCACTTCCTATTGCCCCATCTCCCTCTCTCTTTTACCTTTCTCCCAGTAATTAATAAAGCCCTCCTCTTACATTTCCCTTGTTCCCAGCAGGGGTGGCTTTCTCTTTTGTGTTCGGCTTCAGTCTTTCAGCCAGTGAGAGTCTCATGAGAGCTGGCAGTGAGCCACTCATTCTGAACTGATTCCCACAGGGGTTACCATGCCCGTTCTCTCTCACTCTGCATCCTCCACAGGCTCTCGCATTGTATGAAGTCCCTGGCCAAAAGCCCTTTGCAGATCACCAATGATAAAGCAATCAATTGAGCTGAGAACTAAACAACAAACCCTCACGTCACCCTTTAGTGGCCTCAGAGGACATGCTTGTATCTAAAATTATTCTATTCTTGCACACTGTCATGTGTGCATTGTTTCCTCAAGGTGTAGTCCTGATTGTTGCCATTGTAGTTTGAAAACGTTGGAAAGGTCTTTCCTCATATCAGGTTTGTTATGAATCAAGTCCACCCCAGACTCATTGTGTCTAATTGGGACTCAGGTTGCATGTTCAAGGGTGTGTTGACCAACATGTTCTCCAGCCAAGTGTTACAAAACAACCTCAAGTGCTGAACAACAGAACAAAGTTCTGACCAAGGAAGTCTACAATACCTGGAGAAAGATATCTGTTAGCATTTCCGTTAATCTCAAAGGCAGTTGAGTTGCCTAATGATGCTAGCTATGCTAACCAACCAAACATTGACAACTTAGTTCTGGCACGTTACCTATGAGTGAAGTAAATCACCAGAAGTTGGCATTCATGGAACAGCTTCCTCTGCACAATCTATCTAAAACCATTTCCTTCATTTAATTAATGTAGGAAATTATGTAATAGAAGCCTGGTGTTGTCTGACTCAACGGGTCAATGAGCAATTTAGCAGAGAAGCTCATACAGACTTTCCTAAAGAACATGTAAAACACCTTTGCTTATCTTTCATTATATGACTAGGCCTTTCCCTTAACATCCTTTAAGCGTGTCAATTGTTATGTGACAATTCGTGACAATTGTTATGTGGTATCTTTGCACACTGGCTACAGGAAGATACTTATGACTCAGACAGGGGCTCACATTATGAAGAGATTTGGCTACTATGTGTTGTGGTAATTGTGGCCTCTATTTCAGAGAATCTCTGTGTGTATTCTTTCCACCACATTTTTAAATTTGTACTTCGTGTTAGCTTACCTCATGCCTCCATTACTTGTGCACAGTCACGCTATATCAGTTATCTCTGTCTTACTGCTGATCTAACTTAGTTAAATGTGTATATGGGTTTTATTGTGTTTGTGTTTTTGCACAATCCATTCAAAAGAAAGTTTTGACACCTCAGAGTTTGTATCTCTCAGTGCACTTATTGTTCAAGGGCATACTGCCCCTGTCGGGAGAAGGCCTTTCCTGCATATGCATTTCTTCACAAAGCTTTCTTCCTATTCATCAATGCATCTCTGTCCCAACAATGACAGATCGGCCTTTAATTGTCATTCACAGCTCCTGCTTCACAATGCAGTTCACATTCTCCCCATCATGCAGTCATTACCACGACTTCCTTTAGAGCGAGAAGCTTTTAGAAGCTTTGAAGAAAAGGTCAAACTTTTCAGAAATTTCCCTCTTGCAGTTTTGTTTAAGTGCAAATGGTTCCACAAACAGATACTTTATAGGTAGAAGTCTAGTTATATCAAATAAATTAAAAGTTTGTTTAAACATCCCTACCAGCCTGACACAGCAACACTGGCTCAACCAGTGGCGGTAGATTGGGGTGTGAATTTCTTTTTGACATAACCAGTGGCATATGGGAGCATTTTTGAAATTTCGTTAGTGACACAGAAATGACTCGCCTTTAATAAGTTGTTTAACAAGTAAGTTTTGCTTTGCAGTGTGGTTCTGTCAGACTGCATTACTTCCAGTGACTGGTGGCCGTGACCCAGTTGAAAAAAATTAGCAATCAACGCTATAAGCATTATTCCACAATCGCTCACACATTTTCGCAAGTGAACAGAAGATATCAATGTAATCTTGCAGCAGACACACAAACACGTTTTTCCTCCAGGCTTTATGACTGTATAACCAGCCACCAATAGACAATTGTCTCTAATAAGAATCATCCCATTTCTTATATAAACATTGATTTCTACAAATGATTTCCAGTCTGGCCTATGAGCTGCTGTGGCCGACTGACTGGCGTCTAGCCGTTCTCCTTCTGAGAGCAGAAAGGCTGCATGCCCACATCTGATAACGCAAATAGAACATTTCCCCCACAATGCACCACACTGCCACCCACTCATAATTGTTTTATGAGTGTGTCTGGTGTACGCGTGGTGCTTGAGGTCCAAATAGATTTTGGACTCATTGTTTTTTGTTAAGCACATATTGATCATTAACTCTGAGACTGAATGGAGAGTTCATACACACTGAACCCAGTGGCAAAGAGCCACTTTGAATTGAAACACTTTAACCATCACATGACAAACTCTGATCAGGGGGGGATCTGTACCCCCTAATTATATTTTTGTTTAATATATGAAAGTAATATGTTAAAATGGTCAAATATTAAAACAGATTTTTTTTCGGAAAAATTAATAATAACTGATATAACACTTACGAACCCATAGAGATGAACAATACGTTTATAACACAGTCTGAACAACAGTGGCACCCTGACAACCACAAAAGTCATTGTATAATTTGCACATTGACTTTCACAATTGAAATTTTGGTGACATTCGACATTAAGTAAATACATCTTGATAAGGAACATCGGTCTGTTTGGCGTAAGTTAAGCTTTTAATGTTTTTCACATGGCTTCCTTGACACAAGGATACGATAAGTACTGTTTAACTTAGACAGCTCCCTCTTTGTGTCTGTAGGTCACCACTCACCACTCATTAACTGTGGCCGTGGGTCCATTGTGAATCAGACTGAATTTATTTCTATTTAATTAACTACGCACAGACCACAGACTAGTGGTTTCCTCCCTTCCCTCTTTCTTTCAGTCTCTCATAGTTACTGTTGTACCAGGAAGTTTAAATAAAGAGAGTTACAGCAGATAAAACATACTGTATTACATTTAGTCCAAGCCTCGGTTTTTCAAGTGTGTGGCGTTAAACCTGTGAAAGATCTTCAGAGTTTTGTTCGAAGCACTTTAGAACAAGTTAGCTGGATAATCAGAATTCCTTTATTGCTGAAGAGGGAGAAAGAGCAAGCAAAGAATGAGGAGAGTCTCAGCATACCAGGCCTCTCTCATGGTTATGACATGGGCGGTAGAACAGCGGCGTGCTGGCATGACACGGGCTCTCAGCCAACATCATTGGGCACAGACAGAAGGCTTTTCACTAACATATGGAAGTAACTCACTAAAAAAAACCCACAGTCATGTTTTCAGGCCATTTCAAGTTTGATTTTGAAGTTTTGATATCTAAGTGGCTGAGTTGTTTACTTACTTTTTAATTAGTCTTCCCATTAACGCCATCATTGTGTTCATTCAGGCCGATTCGAGAAAGTGCACGAAAACAAGAGGCGGGATTTATCGCACAAACCAATCATATCCAATCGATTCATAACCGATCATATCCAATCATAGCGTGATGGAGGCATTGCCTCCTCTCACGTCACTTTCCCCCATTCATTCTCAGTTACCCCCAGCGCACGCTTTAGGGGGTCTGTAATATCGATTATTTTCTCATCCATTTTTTTTTTTTTTTTGAGGAGACATTGTAGTAGACTTATGCAGACATACACACACCCTGTCAGAAATAGACATATACGTTTTCCGTATATGAACATGCATGCGCATATTATGAAATATGATCGCCAGAACTTGGCTTTTTCCAGACATTCTAAGTGTATTTAACCTTGTGGTCAGAGCAGATCTGAAAACATCACAAGCAGTTTCAAGGAGGAATGCGCTCACATGTCTGTGTGTTTCTGCAAAAGTACCCTAGGTTCACAGATTTTCTCCACCCAGTCTCAAACCCCTGGATCAAATTGGCTGAGCAAGATTCTTTTACCATCACCAACTCCAGCACCTGTGAGAAAACCCTACAAAGTCCCAAAGTCCTTTATTTTTGCAGGTGTAAAAAGTGTCTACGACCTTTAATTCTGTTAATGCTTATTCATCTGAAAGGAGAAGTAGATTAAAGACAGAGGTGTTTGACCGTATGTAGATGAAGTAGCTTATGTTGTACATAAACTTATGTCTAAAAACCTCAACATGATGTTCCTTTGAACGTTAAGACGTTGTAGAAGTTTTTGGAGGTTGAGGAATAAGTCATTTTTCTGTCAAAGAAAAACAAAGAGGCCCTGAGGGTAGATCGAGGAACATAGTTTTTGAAAAAGTGCTCATTCCCAGTGCTGGTATGATCTTACATATTAAAGGTTTGGTTTATTATATATATGTGTATGTGTGTGTTAGAAAGAATCAGTCACCACGGCTGCAGTCTCCTCTCTCTCCAACCACAAAAAACCCATACGCCCCCTTCTCCCTTTCGCTCCAAACACCATTCCAGACATTTGGGTGGTCGGCGTAAGCTAAGCTTTGTTTTTCTTGCTATTCACACATTTTGCAATCCTTCAAGGGGAACTTTTCAAAGCTCCCACCACAACTTTGAGTCTGATGTTTAGTTTGCTTTGATTTGAAAATATGTATTTATTTTTCCCGCCGTTGGCTAGATGATGACAGCTGACGTGTGTTTTGCAGGACGTGTGACATTTTAATGAGTTGGCCATTTTGGGCTGAGGTCCCAGCCTGGCATCTATCCATTTCCTTAAAGAAAAAACAGACTGGTTTAGATGCAAACTAATGTGCATGTAGTTTGTTGTCCATTTCTATACCAAGGGAAACCCTCCTCAGCATAAGTCTTCAGGTTTTTGCTTTTAACCACAAAAAGTGTCTCCATTATAGTTCTCTTGTGAAGCAAAAAGACAAACTGTTATGAAAATGTTTTAGTAGAACCACAAGTGAACCTGAAAAATCCACATAATCTGTCTCCAAAATGTCAACATACTATCTCTCTTCTAAACCCTAGTGAGCCGTCTACCTAGAAAGCATCATAGTCTCATTCCCAACGCAAGCTGTTCCAAATAGGCAACAACATCATGCTACCTCCTAAAACAACTTGTTTAGGCTAAATCCTTAAGCCCAAATTATACTTTGGTTTTTATTCATACTCTAGGGTAAGCATATAGTGCATATTATTTGTATATTTATGATTATTAAAGTATTGTTTTTAGCTTAGCAACATGCTAACATCATACTTTATTAGACTTAATCTAGAGCATTATTTGTGTAGAGATGTTGCCTATGTAGATTGTTCCAATCAGGTTTCATGATTCTAAGGATGTAAATGCAAATGTAGGAAGCAAAAAGACCGCTCACTAGGTTTGGAAAATGTCTTCAACAAATCACACAAAGGTCTCACTGAATCACAATTGTTCTTGTAAAACCCAACATTACCCTTTACAAATGAGTTTGAATCCCTCAATAAAACTATGAAACCAAAGAAACATGGAATGCTAGACTTTGATGGGTTTGGTGTTGATTATAAGGTCTTATCTGTGCTTAATTAGTCATCTGAAGATCTACCTACAGTATTGTTTGCATAAAAGCTCTGTTTAATGCCATTTGGCTGCATTGTCTTTAGCTGTAAGCTACTTTGCACTGACAATAGCACTGAACCCGAGCAAAGGGGAAGGGAAGCTTCTCTTGCTATTGTGCCGCTTCACGCAAATTACTTAATTAGCAAACACGCAATCTGTCACTTCAAGACAATGTGTATTGGATACACAGTACATTATGTGTGCTCTGTGAGGTTTAGTGTACACGGCTCTTGTAGTAGCAGCACTTTAAGCTAATGCTTTGTTTAGAAGATTAGATAAAGGCTAGAAGAACTTCCTAGTTTGCCTGTTGGTCTCGATTTTAGTTAACAATTCATTTCATCAGTTTTTCAGTCGTCCTGTTCCATTAACATCTAATGCTGCTCAGTTTTAAGGCTTTTTGCACTTAGTTTTCATGCTTTTTACACTGCAATCAGTATTTTTTTTATTTTTTTTTTAATCATTTTTACAAAAAAAATATCTAAAAATCCTTAAAACAAGATCAGTTTACTTGAGATGCAATATTTAGTTTTCGGACCTGTTTTTAAAGAATATATTTTAAGTTTATTTGTCCAACTCCACTGGCATTTTTTTAAGCATTCTTTTTTATATATTAATATGCTTTAAAATAAGAAAAGAGAATCGCCANCAATTTGCAAAAAAAAAAAAAAAATTCTGATTTTGCAGTGTATTTTTTTACTATATATTACGCTTCATGAGTAATGTGAAACATCCCTGCCCTCTCAGGTAAGTGTGTATCATGACACGCCCTATGGGGTCTGTGTGTGTTTTTTGCGTAGTCATGCTGCCCTCGATGGTGTTGCATAAATCGACAGTGCAGCCGTACCAGCGTGGGTTCTACTGCGCGGACGACAGTATCCGCTACGCCTATAAAAGCAGCACTGTGCCGTCTTCTGTGCTGACAGCCGTGGGCCTCCTTCTGCCCATTGCCAGCGTAAGTGCCCCACAGAGGGGCCTCAGACAGGGGACATGGGGCCAGGCGAGTGGGGCGACTACATGGGAAATCAAGTCTTTTGAGAGAGTCATTATAGTTTATAGCTGTTATGTAGCAGAAACTGCTAGTGCATTGTACCAATCACAGGCATTAACTATACGTAGCCGTTCACTCTCTCAGAAACCGAGCTACCATGTCAGACCCCCCTCCCCTGCCTGGTATTTCCCATAATCCTCGGTTGCCGTGTGCTGTGCTGTGCCGCTACCTGCGTGTGTCTTTCTGTGACTGACCTGAAATCTCTCTCTCTTTCTCTCTCTCTCCCCCCTTCTGTCTCTCTCTCTCTCTATGTGTGTGTGTGTGTGTGTGTTTCGCTGTAGCTGGCCTGCCTTTCCTGATAATTGAAACTAGCACAATCAAGCCGTACCATCGCGGGTTTTACTGCAGTGACCAGTCCATCCAGTACCCGTATAAAAACGGGGACACCATAAGCGATGCCGTGCTCTGTGCCGCTGGCATTCTAATTGCCATCCTCTCTGTAAGTTATTCTCTTATATATATTCATATAAATCTACCACTGATTCATATAAACTTCTTATCTACATCCCTCATCCCCTATTAGATCAGTAGAATAACTGTAGAAATAAATGGTGACTTTATAGGAAATAATCCTACCCATAATCCTCTTTAAATCCATTAACCAGTCCACCCCATCCCATGTTTTCATTTAAAATATTTGAATAACTCAACATCAAGGGATTCATCATGGTCAGGGCTATCTCTGTCTCTCTTTCTGTCTCAGTCTCGTTCTCTCTTTTTTTTTTTTTTTCTTTTCCATCTTCTTTTGTCTGCATGTTTTGTGATGCATTGCTCTTTTTGTGTTTGACTTTTTTCTCAGAAAGGTAATTCTCAAAAACAGCAATGCGATGTTACTGTTAAAAATGTTAAAAAGCAATAATACAGCCCTTATGAAAAAGAAATACACTTTAGCATACCTTTTAAAAAGAGTGCTTATTATGTAAATATTTCTTTAAAAGAATATACTTATATGTGAACTGTGGATCTGCAAGTACAGTTTTTTTTTTTTTAAATATACTTTTAAGAGGTGAAGTACACTACAAGTTGTTCAATACAATTAAGCGCACTTCTTTTTCACAAGGGAAGAGTTTAAAAAGTTTACCATTTTTAATTACAAAACAATTGAGTCATTTGAAATATATTTTTAAATATAAAAATATATATTTGGCCTAATAAAATTGTCTAGATAAAGGATTTTTTTTTTGCATTTTCACTGACAATGACTCTTTTTTTTTTATTTTTTTAAATAAATGTTCCTAAAGTGTCACTGGCATAATGGAAAAAGAAAACTGAATTTTTATTGCTGTAAACCCATCCAGACATTTTACCTTGAAGTTTACTATTGTAATGAGGATTTTGGAAATATGCTAAATAGTCATGAAAATAATATCAGAATGCAAAAATAAATGAATACAAATTCCCAATTCTTCATATTTATCTTATTTTGTCATATTTATAGATTGTTATTTCTTGTAAAAATGAGCAGGATATGTTCTTGACCCTATCCTTTTAGTGAATTAAATTTGGACCCCAAAAAATGAGTAAAATTAAGCTAAATAATATGAAAAACCTGCTTAAAAGCCTCACAAAATTGAGTGTAGATCCATCTGGATAAGAGAATAGACTACCCTACAGCTGCTGAGGTGTTGAATTAGTAGACATCCACAGCCTTTGTGACAGCTGGCGAAGGGTTAACCTCTAAGAATTTAACCTAATCACCTGCAGGGCACATGTTAGACAAAGAACATGAAAGAATACAATGTCAAACCAGATAACACAATTATTTTTAGCACTTGTGAAATTTCAAAACACTGTCTCAAAACAAAAATTCAACATGCCAGACAAGCCCCATGTGGAATAAAGTGGTGGAGATGAGGAAAGTGGTCTTGAAGTACGAACCCCTGAACACTGGCATAAAACCAAACCATGACTCCATGGCGATCCCATATGGAGACATGCGTGCCTCGCTGTCTGGAGTAGACATGTTCCCATGCTCAGCAATTCTCCTGATTAAAACAAGGACTGTGTGCATAGTACACATTCTCTCACACACACACACACAAACACACATATATATATATAAATATAATATATATATTGTTGGCACCCTTCACACAGCTGTAGTTAATTAGCAGTGTCTCTAGTCCTAGTTTGGTTAGGCCTCAGGGAAGGCAGCCCCACTCTTCACTACCAACACAACAGCGTTCCACAACAGTTTGAAGAGAGAACAGAAGGAAAAAGAGAGAGAGATAGTAAATATCTCATTAAGGCATGGTTTATGTACTTCATAGCCCACGCCTCTCTGCTCTAATTTATGTCCTACTGGTTTCAAATGGTGCAGACCTCTATTTTAAAATCCCATGCTCTAACTGCTCATATGAAAGCCATAACCTTTAGAAACATAATATGTTCCATATCATTAAAATATCACCAGCAACGGGCAGGCCATGCTCAGTCATAACTCATGTTACTCGTTTTGTCGTTCCCTCTTTTCTTTCACTCATTTCTTCTTGCTTTTTGGATAAATGTGCTTTCCTAACTTATAGCTCACTTGCATGTTCGTCTAACCTCACCCTGCATGCCCATGACCTGACCACTGAAATCTTGTGATATTATACAGTTATATGTTTGTGGTAGTGTTGTGAAAAGTACCGACTTCGGTACCAAGTTGGTACTGAAATTTAAAAAATTTGAGGATACCAGCATTTCCCTCTAGCATTTTGAGCGGATTCTTGAACACCTCTGATTGGCCATTGTGTTCATGCACTCAACAGATATGCCTGTGATTGACAGTGATCAACACTTCAAAAACGTTGTAAATAGACATATTTGACGCTCTTCACCGAGCGCTTACACAGATACACGGGAACATTTGAAAGCAGGTGTCTATCAGCGGATCCCTAATATATCTGCTGATAGACTGATCCGCTAATAGACGCCTGCTTTCAAACGCTCCCGCATCCTTTGAGCATGTGAACACACTGGCCGATCAGAGGTGTTTAAGAATCCGCTCAACAGCGCTCAAAATGCTAGGGGGAAAATGCTGGTATCGTCACATATTTTAAAATTTCAGTACTGACTTGGTACCGAAGTCAGTACTTTTGACAACACTAGTTTGCGGTGTGACTTCACAAATTCACCATCGTTTTATAATGTTAATTGCTCTGTTCCAAAACCTAGTGAACCGCCTCACTTTCTAGTGCCTATATAGGTATCCTAACCATCATGGAACCTGATAAGTGAGCGATTTGGAACACTTCATAGGCAACAACTCAGAGCATCACAAAATTGTCTCGACTCATTGTCAGTTGATTTTAATAGAGTTTGTCATTAGCATGTTGCTAAGCTAAAAATGTTGATGCTCTTATAAGCATAAAAATACATAAACACACAAATGTTTTTTTAAATTACACTGAACAATTTTATTGATAGATTTGAGTATTGATAAAATATATTTATAATCTATCTCTGCTCATCTACCATCTTAGAGTAATTTTTTTTCCACTGATCTTTGCGCAATCCATTATTGGATTGGCTTTTCATGAAGGATACATGTGATGGTCTCTTCACTAGGTTTTGGAACAGAAACCATGTGTAGTGTTAATCTCAGCTGTCTGTAATTATTTTTTCATTGTAAATGAACCGTTCTCTAGATTGTGATTGGCGAATGCTACAGGATCCATTACCTGAACCAGGGCTCCAAATCTTTCGTGGGAAACCCATATGTCTCCACCCTTTACAGACAAGTGGGTGTGTTCATCTTCGGCTGCGCCGTCAGCCAATCATTCACAGACATCGCCAAGGTCTCGGTTGGCCGGATGAGGCCGCACTTTCTAGATGTTTGTCAGCCTGACTACTCTAGCATCAACTGCTCTCTGGGGTATATTACTCAATACGTATGCCGTGGAGATGCCAGCAAAGTACAAGAGGCCAGGTGAGATATATTCAGCACTCACATGATGCACATGGGCTTACAACTATATAGCACTTTTAATATTACTGTTCCCTTGCTTTTGATGAAAAATTCAGCTAAAGGAAGAAATTGTAGTTTTCTATTTCAAATAAATGCTCTTTTGAATAAATCCTGAAAAAAAAAAAAAAAGATCACAGTTTCCACAAAAATATTAAGCAGTGCAACTGTTTTCAACATTGATAATATTAAATTAAATGATTTCTGTGACACTGATGACTGGAATAATGGCAGCTGAAAATTTGGCTTTGCCATCACAGTAGTGCTGTCAAATCGATTAATCGTGATTCATCACATCTAACATAGGTTTGTTTTTATATTTGTATACACACACACACACACATGTTATATAAACACAAACTTTTATATTAGATCTGGTTAATTGTGATTAATTGATTTGACAGCCTACATCACAGGAATGAATTGTGTTTTAAAATATATTAAAATAGAAAATGGTTATTTTAAAACGTAATATTATTTTACTATTTTTACTGTATTTTTGATCAAATAAATTCAACCTTGGTAAGCATAAGATAATTTGATTTGCAATATATACTCATGGATGGAAACTTACCAAATAAATAAATGTGATGCATTTACGTGTTTATTTTAAAATTAAAATGAACATTTTGATTAAATGCTCTTTTTTTCCTTTATAGGAAATCCTTCTTTTCTGGACATGCTTCATTTTCAATGTATACCATGCTGTACCTGGCTGTAAGTACATGCACTGCGTGGTGCTCTTACTCTGTCATAGTTCTGCTGATTTACTAAAAAGCCGTTCATTCATGACTGTTATGTCTAGTATGAAACGGGGACCCTCTATCGCCCCTTATCCTCCTCTGTGTGACTCTGAAATGTGGGTCACTCTTATTTTCCTTGTTCATCCCCCGGATGGACACACTCCACCTGTTTTTATTTGTGCAGCTGTATAGACTTCCTTTCTCTCTGAAGTTTTCCTTTATTTCTCTCTCATTCCTTATGCTTTAATTTTATTCTCTTTTTGAATGGGTCACACACTTTTTTGGTCCTAATTATGCAGAATCCCCAATATAGCTTTACATACACACAAAGCCAGATTTCACTCAGCCTCCCATAGTCTCTCACTGTATGTAAAGCCTCTTTCAAAGGCTTCAAACTTTCTCCCTTTCACACGCAAGGCCCCACACTATTATCTCCTCCTTTCTTCCTGCATCTTAATCATCAGCATCTCCATGGGCCCCTCCACCTTTCACTCTTTCAGATGGTGGGAGGTGGAGCCGCTCTGCTAATGGAGGTGGCCAGATGTTCATTCTCAGTGTTTTGAGAGATTATTTGAGAATAGGCAAAAATGGAATTAGGAGGGTGATAGAGAATATGTGTGTTTGAGGCCACAAGTCTGTTAAAACTCGTGCAGGGTTCGTTCTAATTCTCTCAAAACAGCCATTAAATTAATGTGTGATTTTGACAGCTGGGCCTGACGCCCGAAACACGGACCTGAACACTTCCTATACAAGAGGAAACAGTACCTAACCAGACCCCAGGCAGGTACTGTTGAGTGTTTTGTGACTAAAGCAATCAGTTTTTACACATAAACCCAATGTATTTTAAACTATCACGATTAGCCACAAGGTAGGAGAGATGTCAGCCAGTGTTCCACGTCATTATTCATGGTGAAAAGCAAGCATCCAGAAAAAACAGGATCCTAAAAAGCTGAATTTCCAGAAAACCTTATTTCTAACTTCAAAACAGACTTTCAGCATGTCTTGTAGTCACTTGGCAATTTTCGGTCTGAATTATCATCTTGATTTTAAACCCTGGATTTGTCTCTGAGGGGCAAATTGTTGTTATTAGAAACCTTGGCCAGATTTCTCACAGCCAAAGTTTAGTCAAACTCCATTATAAAATGTGAATATGTGAATAAACTATAGAGTGCAACATTTGGGTTCCAGAAGTAAAAACTCCATTCATTTTCTCCATAAGGAAATTGATTTTGAACGATAACTTATAAACCTTTAAAGACAGACCTACTGTGAGCTACGAGGTTGTTAATCCATGGTATTTGCTTCTGCTGAAAGCCGTCAGCCAGCAGTAATTCAGCTTATTTTTTAAAAATAATCATGTTTAACAGCAGAATTCCTGATGAAAATCTACATTACCCATGATGAGAAAAATTACATCAATCAGAGTCGAAAAAAGCATCACTTTCTAAAATAGCTCTTTAGCTCTGCCCACTCCACTCAAAATACATTGTTTATATATATATATATATATAATCAATATTTATAAATACAANAATATTTATAAAGTATAATTAGTTTTATATTTCTTCACACAGTGCACAGTCGTGTACCTTTGTCTTTTTGTCCGATTTGCAATAACTTTTTTGCTTCAAACCAAAGTTTGTAGTGTTGTGATTCATCTCGTAGCTGATTGGCTTGGTTCATGGCTTATAATTCTTTAACTAAGACTATTTTAAAATCCATATAGGAAAAGTTAAAAAAATAAATTACATTCAGAACCAGTGCCGCTGAAAAAGAGGGCGGGCACTGTTGCACTCTATTATGTTACAGGGTGAATCTCTAAGATTATTTTACCATCTGCTCTTGTGCTCTTGGCCTTCAGAGTTAGAAACAAGACAAGAATGCTCTGAGATATCAAAGAACAAAGCATGATAAGCAGAATTACAGAGCTGAATAAAACTGAAGAACAAGAGAAACAAGTGAAAAAAAAGTTTTCTCTGACTAGACAAATCGAGCGATACCGTCTTATTGACTGGAGCGTTCCTGGCCTCGCTCTCTGTAATTATCTCAGTCTAGCTGTCATGCTTCATGGGTCAGACGCTGAAGTCATAATGAGAGCTCACACCAGTCTTGTGATCCCCTTTTATTTGCACAAACGTAACCCAGGTCAAAGCTTTGTTCTCACTAAATTGGCGAATGAATCATTATGACACAGTACCTCAAGGCAGAACCCACACCTGTTCCGTCAGTGACACGTTTTAATAACTTTATCTCACTTTTTTTTGATGTTTCTTATGAACATGTACTATAATCATTACATAGTAACCAAGATTTGCATTATGTCTGCGCATTTTCCCCCCGTAGTTTTAAGTAGTGTTGTCAAAATTTTTAAAATATGACGATACCAGCATTTCCCCGTAGCATTTTGAGTGCTGTTGAGTGGATTCAGACTACCTTAAACACCTGTGATTGGCCATTGTGTTCACGCGCTCAACAGATATGTCTGTGATTGGATCCGCTGATAGATGCCTACTTTCAAACGCTCCCGCGTGTATCTCTGTAAGCGCTCAGTAAAAAGCGTCAGAGATGTCTATTTACAACATGATTTTGAAGCGTTGATCACTGTAGCCAATCACAGACATATCTGTTGAGCATATTAACACAATGGCGAAAAACGGTTTGCTTTTCCACTGCAGTACTACTTCAAAGTGGGTGGGACTATACACTGATCGTTATAGCTGCGACGCCTCTACTGCCAGTGACGCTGGTAGTGACAGTTCTCTGTCTGCTGTGTTTACACGTCACATTTTAGTATCAGTACGGCTGGCTTGGANGTGATTGGATCCGCTGATAGATGCCTACTTTCAAACGCTTCCGCGTGTATCTCTGTAAGCGCTCAGTAAAAAGCGTCAGAGATGTCTATTTACAACATGATTTTGAAGCGTTGATCACTGTAGCCAATCACAGACATATCTGTTGAGCATATTAACACAATGGCCAATCAGAGGTGTTTAAGTTAGTTAAATTATTATTATTTTACACTAACGTTCAAAGGTCTTGTGTGTGTGTGTGTGTGTGTGTGTACTTTTGTTTAGGAAGGATGCATTAAATTGATCAGAAGTGACCGTAAAGTAATTTTATAATGTTGCAAAACATTTATATTTCAGGTTAATTCTGTTCTTTTAAAACTTTTATATTCATCAAATAATCCTAAAAAAACATTGTATCAGTTAGCACAAAAATATTAAGCAGTACAACTGTTTTTAACACCAACTACTGGGGGATAAAGGTAGTGCAGGACACATTACAGACTTGTCTTTCTTATAGAATTTTGTCTGCAGTCTGCATCATCCTGCAGAGAAGCCAGTGAGTGAGATTAAAACTGAATGAGTGGAGCTTTGCCTCTTAGGTGTCTGCTTGTACTACATGGTTATGCAGTTGAATGGGGTCTTATGGCACTTTTCCACTCTGTGGTACGACTCAGCTCGGCTCGATTTGGCTCGGTTTGCTTTTCCACTGCAGTACTACTTCAAAGTGGGTGGGATTATACACTGATCGTTATAGCTGCGACGCCTCTACTGCCAGTGACGCTGGTAGTGACAGTTCTCTGTCCGCAGTGTTTACATGTCACATTTTAGTATCAGTACGGCTGGCTTGGAACCTCAACCAAGGTGGTACTATTTAAGCAAGCCTTACCGAGCCGTACCATGCAGTGAAAAAGCACCATTAGTGCACTACAACATCCGTGCAGCTCAATAATAGAGTGGCTGGTCAACCTCATGTGCTCATTGAGTTGGATCAGCATATCAGTTTGTTCTGGAGAGCAAGTGCATGTGGGTATTTTGTGGGCAGCAAGCTGGTTATTTCCTAGCCTCTCTATGACCTTCACACTCAAAGTCCATGAGTTCTGGTTTGGCCGTGGCGTCACTGCACTTCTCAGACCACATGGTGACACATGAATCTCAAGTTTGCCATTGTGACCAAGCATTGAACAGGCGGTGAATGATGCAAGATGACAGGAAGAGTAGAAACAAGCACAAACCCACACAGAGGATTTTTGAAATGCAGTACCTGATGTTTCAGGCTTATTTCTCTGTAAGTTGTGGTCATTAGCTGCGTTGGCTTCGCTGTAATATTTTTGGACCTGAGGTCAGGATAGGAGGTTTCAGTGGGGAAGTTTGACTGTTTTAAAGTGAAAGTGAAGTGACATGTGGCCAAGTATGGTGACCCATACTCGGAATTTGTGCTCTGCATTTAACCCATCCAAGTGCACACACATAGCAGTGAACACACACCATGAACACACACACCCGGAGCAGTGGGCAGCCATTGCTGCGGCGCCCGGGGAGCAGTTGGGGGTACGGTGCCTTGCTCAAGGGTCTCACCTCAGTCGTGGTATTGAGGGTGGGGAGAGCGCTGGACATTCACTCCCCTCACCGACAATCCCTGCCGGACCGGAGACTCGAACCCATGACCTTTGGGTTACAAGTCCGACTCTCTATCCATTAGGCCACGACTGCCCCCAACTACCAGAACTGTACTTCAGAATGACCCAGAAAACCATGCACAGCGGCATGAAAAAGACCTATCAAAATATTTCAAAGTAAGTGTAGTTTTTTTCACAATCACCTTTTTTGTTAAGCTAGCATGATTTATTGTACCACATCTAGCTTTTTCTGTTTCCCATCCCAAGTTGGACTGAACATGCCATTTTGTGGCTGCTTGACCTGAAGAAGTCAATAGGTGAACACACTCTTTTCCATGCAATTACAACAAACTGAAATCCAAGTGTGTTGAAGATGATCGCTTTATGATGAACAAATTTAAGAACTCCTTCCTCTCCTTTTTTGAACAACATGAATGTGTGTAAATTACAGATTTTTTGGGAACTTAATCCTTTAATAGCCTACCAGGATCTTTTCTATTGTCTCATTTGATACCTCTGTATCAGATCTGATGGTAAGACCCAGATCGCCTGCAGGGAAGGGACTGAATGGAGACTGTCAGCAGGACGGATCATGTTATCAGCGCAAGGCTGTGTTACTTCTCATGTGGGCACAGGGCGTGTGTATGTGTTTGTGTTTTGGGTTTGGATGTCGCTGAGGAATCTAAGATCATACCGTCTGCCACTCCTGCTGCCACCACCTCACAAAGCACAGAGATGAGAGAGCCATATACACACCATCGTCTCTAATCGCAACGTCTGTGGCACGTTTGGCTTATCTGAGCTCTGATAGCAAGACACTAAGAAGCAGATTTGATGGACTGTATCTGAGCCCTGATGCTCCTCAGGCTTTGCTGCTCTTATCAGCTCTTGGATGCCTACGTGTGGAGAGGACCCCACTCTCGCCCTGAGGGACAGAGCCACTTTAAGAGTTTGGAGAAGTCACAGAGCTCATCTCTACATCTCCAAACTCAGACATGCTGGCTTACAGCTTTAGAGATGAGCGTCAGCAGGACTCCCTGTGTGTCAAACATCACCCCTCCATGACCTCTCACAGTCCAACATATACCAGAACTCTCTCTTTGCTGTTTTAGTGTAGAAAAGATTTATATTAGGGATGTCGCAAGTGCTGATACAAAGAAAACATAACAATAGCAGATGCTTTCAAGCACTTACATGCTCTGTAAAGCTTTTTATAATTATTCAATTTACTTTTTATGTTGAATGATTATTTGGAAAAAATGTATTTACTTAATTGAGAAAAGTTGAATGCATAATTTGGTAATATTTGTATTAATATGCTCCTTTACAAAGGAGTTGGATAATAAGAAATGAGCACCAAATCAGCATATTAGAATGATTTATGAAGGATCGTGTGACACTGAGGTAATGGGTGTTAAAAATTCAGCTTTGCCATCACAGGAATAAATTACATTATAAATGCATTAAAATAGAAAACAGTTATTTAAAATTATGATCACAATATTTGTGAAAATATACTGTATTTTTGATCACATAAGTCCCACCTTGGTGATCACAAGAGACGCCTTTCAAAAATATTGAAAATTCTCATTGACCCCAAACTTTTGAACGAAATGTAACCGTTGAACACAAATATGTAACCGTGAATTATTTTCCACCACTCGTGTGTGTAAATGAGCATATGGCGGATGTCATCCAGAGGCCCTGGTTGCCTTGTTTGTGTTGTGGCCACTTTTTCAAGTGAAACGACAATAACATTCCACGCTTTGTGCTGCATTGTGCAACATTTGCTGTTGGAGCGAAAGAGAGCATGAGAATGTCAATGTTGTCTCTAAGGCACTCAATTCTTTAATTATGGAGAACCAAACTGCTATTTTATCTATTTATAGCTTCCATTTCTTTGGTTCATTTAGATGAAACCCCCTGGAAGATGATGAAAAAACCTGGAAGCCTTCAGAAATAAATAGAACAATAAACAGAAAATTATGTTCTCAATTTGTCATCTGTGATGTGTGAGAAACAGCTTAAAGGATTAGTTCACTTTAAAATGATAATTACCCCAAGATTTACTCACCCTCAAGCCATTCTAGGTGCATAAGACTTTCCTCTTTCTGATAAACACAATCTGTGTTATATTGATAAATATTCTGACGCGTCCAAACTTTATAATGGCAGTGAACGAGGGTAATGAGTTTGAAGCTCAAGAAAGTGCATCCGTCCATCATAAACATACTCCACATGGCTCTGGGGGTTAATAAAGGCCTTAGTTATGCTTTTTTCGTAAGTTGAATAGGGAAGGCGTAGGACGTAACGTAAGCGTTTTGAACTGCGAGAGGTGTTACACTTTCTTTCTAAGTTGAATACAGAAGATGGTCTGGCGGAAGCTAGATATTTTACTATATATCTTGTTAAATATGGATATTTTTCCTACACAAACACACCGATTCACTTCAGAAGGTCTTTATTAACCCCCCATGAGCCGTTTGGAGTACATTTATGATGGATGGAGGCACTTTCTTGAGCTTCAAACTCGTTGCCCCCGTTCACTGCCATTTATAAAGCTTGGACGCGTCAGGATATTTATTAATATAACTCTGATTGTGTTCATCACAAAGAAGAAAGTCTTATACACCTAGGATGGCTTGAGGGTGAGTAAATCATGGAGTAATTCTCATTTTAAAGTGAAATTTTTATAAAAAGGGAAGAAAAAACTCAGGGATTACTCATGCAGATGGATGTTCTTCATTTGAACAATCCTAATTTATTGATTCACTTTTGTAATGTTTTTTTGCAGTCATGTCAGTGAGTCTCTGACAGACATAGGCAGACAGACCTCTGTCTCCGTTAGCCACAGATCTGCGGTTGAAGAACGTTCCATTGCATTCACATGGCCTGATCAAAGACATTATTGACATGCTTGTTTGTAAGTTCTCTGCAGGAACTTTTTTAGGCATAGGAATGCCAAGTGTATGAATGTCTGTGGTTAAAATTGCTACAGCTCCTTGGCTAGAAATTCCCTCATTGCTGCCAACATTGAGGCCAAGCCAGACCAAAATTAACATGAGTATGAATTTATTTGTTTGTCTTTGGCCTCAGATGAACTTTAGCCATATAATCAAGCACATATCTCCATTTCATCTGTGACATCTAGCTCTTCTATTTAACCCAACAGCTCATATACAGTAGCGTGAGAGAAAGAAATGATTGCTGAATCAAGCAAAATGACTGAAAGTTTTCTTTCAGCATATTTCTAAGTACTTCCTGCCTTGGGCCACAATGTAAATTGAAATAATGAGACAGCAGGCGATATGTTGATTCCAGTCGATTTGAGGCACAAACGCACAGCCACATATAAACACCCACAGATGCTTATCGTTCTACCATCCTTCCGTTCGAGGGCATGTTTTTACGAGATAAGATCAATCGAAATGATTGAAGAGGCCTCTATTTATCTCCAGTCTTACTGCCTACATATTTGGAGCTTGTAATCTTCGGCCTAGTTAAATACACCAGACATCCAAACAACATCACCTTTGGTGTCTGCGAATAACTCGAATCATTTATCAAAAGTGAATTTGCGAAGATGAGCTTTTAGTCTGCTTGTTCAGGCACACCCATCCTCGCATCATCTGAGAATTTCATTCAGTAAGGAAACTCCAACTCCCAAACATCCTCAGGGAGGGATTCCTTCCTTTGTATGCACACAATGCCTTCGAAGTGAGGAGAAAGCTGTTCAGGAAAGCAGACATGACCTTGTACACACCTTCGTTTGGAAGCTCAAAACTCAAGATGGCTATTGTTTGTTTTGTCTAACAGATCATTTTGGGTCCTCGTCTAAGTGTGTGCAAGTGTGTTTACATGTATCTGTTAATGTCTGTGAGTAAGGGTGTGTTTTGAGATTTCTGTTGTCCGCTGTGGTTTCGATCGTAATGGAAGTTTTCCTTCTCGTGTGATGATGGATGATTAAGGGAGGGTGATGAGTACAGGGTCCTTGACTGACCCAGTTTGAAGGGTTTTAGGACTGATGGGCTGCCGGAGCGTCGTCAACAGTTTGTCCTCCTGACCCCCATCCTCCCCTTGTCTTTGTAACCCTCACTTCATTTGTTTTCTTACCCTAATGAGTCTTCCTGTTCCCAGAAAGCAAACTCTATAAGGGGTCCTTGGATTTAGGTGACTAGAAAAAGAGAGACCACATCCCTAGTTTGTTTGTTTGTTTTTTTTTTCCTTCAGTAGAGTTAAACTTCATTTTTTCCTTTTCCCATTCTCAGCTCCACCCCTCGCATACTTTTTCTTCACCTTCCTTTGGTTTTCTCTCCTTTTTCTACCTTTTTATTTTATCTAAACACAAGTTCTACAAATGTTGCCATTGTTTAGATTGCTTTCCATCTCTTTTTCTTTAGTTCTACCTGCAGTCTCGGTTCACGTGGCGAGGAGCCCGTCTCCTGAGGCCCCTCCTCCAGTTCACCTTGCTGATGATGGCCTTCTACACCGGCTTATCACGCGTCTCTGATCACAAGCACCACCCCACTGATGTCTTAGCTGGCTTTGCCCAAGGAGCCCTGGTGGCCTACTGCATAGTGAGTACATCTTTATATTTCATTCATTAGATCCACTTCAGGTTTCCAAATAAGGTTTAGTATCTTTAAGGAGACAAGAGGCTGTTGTGGAGTCAATCTAGAATTTGTCTTTATTGGTTGGAAAGTATAAATATTGGTGGGAAAGTATCCGGAAATGTCCTACTTTTATTACATTTGATAACCACTGGCCTTGATCTCGTTGTCATCAAAACATCTGGAATTCTTTTTCTAAAATTTGTGAACAAGCACTTTTTACACGGCGTTAACACCAGAAATAATTAAACTTTACTTTCGTAAATGTGCTGGCAATTATCAACCCGACAAGTTTGTCATCATAGCATGTTTTCCTGTTTACATCCTTCACTTTGAAACATAAAAATGTTTTAATTTCATGTTGATATAGTTTGATAGTTCTTTAGTATGTTTGTAACTCAACTAGAGACAGACTTATCACATAACTTTGTCAAAAGAACCATTAAGAACAGACTTCATCTGGTGTCTTTTGAGTGAAGCGAAGACAGAAGACCATCCAGAGTTTGAGGTCGGAAGGGGATCTGGAATATCTTGAACTAGACCACAACATTCTGCAGACTCCACCCTCTCTGTTTTTCACCCCCATCCACAAAATTACTCATCCATCACAGTGAAGCATAATCTTTTTCTTACTAATGCAGAGCATATTGCCTCAATTGCACCATTACCAACTTTCAAATGAAAGGAGAAGGGGGAGGGTTGTGGAAAAAGGAATTTTACACTTCATATTTGTGGCACATGTCACTTATGTTGGTGCCAAACTTTCCCTGCAGTAAGCAAAGCTTTACTTTGCTGGATTTACTGGATTGTGTTTTGGAAAATGGAGTCTGGGGAACTGAACATACATAGAGAGGAAACCTTTTCTCTATAAGAGAAATAACCATGTTATTTAATTTATTTTGAGAAACAGGATGTTATCTGTATCATAAAGGGGGCGGCGAAAATATTTGAGACCCATAAGATGGGGTGGAGGTTGGTTGGGCTAGAGACCAAGACCTCTTGCCCCAGATATCACCCCATCTTAATTATTACTACAACTGAAAGAAAAATATCTAAATTGTTAGTGTTGGAATTGAAATATTGAGTTGTGTTTCTCATACATCACAATACAATTCCCAGAATGTCCTAGGAGTGTCTTTCTTCAGTTTAATTAGCTGTGACAGAGCACAGTTTTTATGTTACACAGATGTTGGCCAAACATCATTCTAATGGTATCATGAACCTCCAACATATTGAATCGTCAGTCTTTGAATTTTCTGAACCTGTGTGGTTCACTTTTCAGTTGGCTCTTGTCTTTATTTATTGGCATTTCAATTTTTCCAAGAGTAGTTTTAGGCATTCGCCAAGACTTTAATAACTTAATTAAGAAGAACCTTTTTAGTTAAACAGTCTTGTTTTGCTTGAATAAACCATCAGCTTCTGATGGTCTTGATTGTCTTTGAGCCTTTCAGGTTCAAGGTGTAGGATATAGTCTTTGAAACCTGAAGAAGTTTCTTCCCAATGTGAATAGCAGATAAGTAGGAATAAAAGAGAGCAGAAATGAGATCCCTTTCAATACAGATCAAGGCGCCCATGTACTTGTTTTTAATGAGCCTACATTTGGAATCTGTTCTGCTCCCCATCTGTGAACACTTTAGAGGCCCAATTAGAGTATCTCTAATAACCAAAGCTCAGATGGAGCCTATAGAGGTAAAGCAAGGTACATGTCTTAAGAAGAAACTGACACATGGTAACATGCCAAAGTTATGTCCCCATACATCACGCATTGGTTTTGCACCGTAGGCTACGTAGGCTACAAACTTCTCACCTAGTAGTGTCTGACAGTTCATGGTTGGGAGGTGAAACATTTCTTCTAAGCTTGGCTGTAGGTGCTGATTACTGCTCAAGGGGGTTGTGTTTAAAGACGTTTAAAGGTTGTAAGTGCTCTGGGTTGCTGTCCAACTGGCTGGCTTCAAAGAAACCGTGGAAAGTTACAGGTCTTGGTGAGTTTTGGCCATATTGCAAAAGCTGATTACAGACTTACCGCATGTTCCATATTAAAGAGGATCAAGTCACATGGTGCTGTTAGACTGTGATGCCCACAGAGAACTGATCACAGAACAGCAATTAATGTCAGTCTGTCGATGTATCATGCAAGGGAAACTCGAAACTTCAATCAGCACAATGCTAACTAGGCCATCAGTTTCGTTCAATCTCCTATAAATCCCAGTTCCTTATACTCAGGCCTGGTTTGTATCAGAAATTTTGGCAAGATTAACTACCATTACAATTGCTGAAGTCGGGCAGCCTGGCATATGTTTAAAAGTCTGATACTTAACTAAAAGAACCCTTGAGATTCAGACTTCAGAAACCACTTTTTCCTTCTTTGTCTTTTGGACTCTTGACTGTGGCCACATCCTCCAGTTCTTCCTGTTGGAGAGTGGCGTGAGCTGTTTGTTCATGTCATCAAACACTGCCCACTTTCTAAGCTGCTGACATGGATGGAGAGAGTGTGAGAGGTTGGCTGCTTGCAGAGGCTCAGTTGCAGAGGTGTTTCCTGCAGGACTAGACAAGGGTGGAAACAGCTGGAGGCCAGCGCTCAAACAGCCTTTTCCTCTTCCCACTCTTTCTCTATATCCACAGCACCCTTCGAGTTCTCACATCACAACAGTTCATGGCCAACAGTATCCCACCGTTCCTCAGGAGCACAGAGGGTCATGTTCAATATTCCGGACTCCCAAGTCCTCCTACGATAACAGTCCATAGCTAAGTGCTTCTGGTTTGGCTTGGGTGGCATGATGTTTTTCCCGATATCCTATCACTCTCTCCCATATGTCAGGCCTGAGCTTGACTACTACTTCTCGTTTTTTCCCATTGGCCACCACAGCACTCTCGTAGCCATGGTAATGGAGGCCATCTCAAATCGAAAATAGTGTGGTTGTGTGTAGAAAGAAAGGAAATTTTAACAGTGTTATTAAACTTTACTAATGTTATGCCGGAGAGTGAGCAGCCAAAACACAACTTGGTCTCCTCAATTATTATGCAGATGTGGCTCAGTGCCTGAAACTACAATTTAAGACACATGCATAACATAAGCAACACACTCTCACACATAATCATGTGTGTTTGGCACTTTTAGGATCAGGCACACCCAAACCAATGGAAGACCACACACAAGTGTACACACCCAAGACATCTTCTATGAACCTGTTTAATTCCTCAAAGCCATCAGTGAAAAGCAGCAGAAGTTCAGTGAGGTTCATTTGAGACTAGTTTGGATAGAGTTGGTGAGTCCTCACAGCTCTGGGATCCAAAATAATTGTTTACATTATGTTGATCTTGACTCTGTGGCAATTGTTGGATGGTGACAAATTGTTTGGTGTCATTTCCTGTCTGATTAAGAGAATGTCTGTTAGAGTGCCGGGGTGGAGGAGTTAGTTTCCCATGTAGATGATGTCAAACCACTTTAATTCAATATAATACAGAGATGGAGACTAAAATAGTACATTAGGCTACTTGACGCCCTAGTGTTTTCACACATGTTAAAATTTAAAGAGAATGTGTCATAGAAAACACGATTTTGATCTTGTTGGATTTTTGTCAAAAAAGACAAAGCACTCTTCCCAGTCCAAAAATGGGTGTGCCATCACATCCATGAGCTCTTTAACATATTGCCAATCATAACAGAGTCATTACATATATAGTAGATGTCTTAAAGGTATACAAACAAAAACACAATCAGTTTTTTAAGTCTTGCATATAGTGCTATCAAATCGATTTATCGCATCTGACAAAAGTTTTTCATAA
>RJVU01000170.1:247746-276704 GCA_003731715.1 Anabarilius grahami | reverse complement strand
GAGAGAAACGAATTATTGGTGTTTGAGGCAGAACACAATTTTCATGGTAAATCCATTATGAATAGTAGCAACATTTCCAGACACTAATCCACACACAGAAGCATTTATGGTTATTTTTCCCCCTCTTCTTATGAAGGCACATGTGTAGGTGGGTCTCACAGGAATTAATCAAACTCTGATTTCTAAGGGATTATCCTGCAGCTCAATTGAATTTTGTCAGATTTACAGTATTAAAACAATATCACAGAATTTCCGGTTGGCTTTAAACATAATAAGAAAGCAATCCAAAAGAACATCCTCTTAATTGTCAAAGACAGGATTGGCCCACTTTAGGCTGCTCTCATTTTTGTCATACAGAGATATGTCGAGTCTTATTAGGAATTTTGCTGGGAAATTTTGCATCTCTATCAGATTTACTTTTAAAATAAACATCTGCAGATAATGAGGATCATGTTGCTCATTTACTGTACGTGACGAGAGTTATTTTCTAATTAAAGTAAGCATGTTTTGTTTTGATTTCATTAAATTTGGTTTATACAGTTTATCATTAGACCTTTTCTGACTAGTGTAAACATAGCCTGTTTGAACTAGGCACGGAGAAACTAGGGGAATATATCATATGTAATGGTTCATCTTCAAAAAGATGTTCTAATCCTATATAATCATACAGTGGACATACGTTCAGGCTTTAAGCAGAAACCCATGTGGTAAAGGAATCAGGTGTATTAGTATTTTTATATAAAGGCCTAATTAAATGTAGAATATGTTTGAATCCAGTTGAATCCAAATGTTTTGAATCTGACAGGGTCATCAATGAGTTCAGTTTAGCTTTGTGTTTCACTACTCAAGTGCATCATGCAACAGCATGGTTCTGTGCAACTCAATTGCTGTATTTGAAAACATCCTGTTATCATGCAGTCCGTAAGTAAAACCTTGTTTTGATTTCCCAAACATTACTCAAACTTGCCATACAACATCTGCAGTAAAGGGCGATCATTGTGCAAAAGCAGATACTGAACTGCTGGGATAATTAGAGCATTTTTTGTTTGTTTTTTGGTCATTTATTCAGACAAAGTTTAGTGTAAAATTTTGAAATTCGACATTAGCTATCAACACCCAGGTTAATTCAATGTATAACTTAATTGAGAAAGATACAAAGATTAAATTAATTCAGCACTCATGAAAGAAGTGAAGTTTATTAAAGAAAACTAAATCACAATCACTCAGGCTTCATTTATTTGATCAAAAACAGTAAAAATCTGCAATATTGTGAAATATTATTACAATTTAAAATAACTATTTTCTATTTGAATGTAATTGTTCCTGCGATCAAATCTGAATTTTCAGCATCATTACTCTAGTCTTCAGTGTCACATGATCCTTCAGAAATCATTAGTGCTGGTTTGCTGCTTAAGAAACATTTCTTATTATTATTAATGTTAAAAAACAGTTGTATATAAAGGGTTAGTTCACCCAAAAATGAAAATTCTGTCATTAATTACTCAGCCTCATGTCGTTCTACACCCGTAAGACCTTCGTTCATCTTCAGAACACAAATTAAGATATTTTTTCATAAAATCCGATGGCTCAGTGAGGCCTGCATTGCCAGAAAGATAATTTACACTATCAATGCCCAGAAAGCTACTAAAAACATATTTAAAACAGTTTGTGTGACTACAGTGGTTCAACCTTAATGTTATGAAGTGACGAGAATACTTTTTGTGTGCCAAAAAAACAAAATAACGACTTTATTCAACAATATCTAGTGATGGGTGATTTCAAAACACTGCTTCATGAAGCAGAAGTTTCGAATCAGTGGTTTGACGCGTGAAAGTCACATGATTTCAGTAAGCAAGGTCCAAATTTCAATGGTTTGTGTGACTTTGGCAGTTTGATTCACGCTCCGAACCACTGATTCGAAACAAAAGATTCGAAGCTTCATGAAGCAGTGTTTTGAAATCACCCATCACCAGATATTGTTGAATAAAGTCGTTATTTAGTTTTTTTGGCGCACAAAATGTATTCTCGTCGCTTCATAACATTAAGGTTGAACCACTGTAATCACATGAACTGATTTAAATACGTCTTTAGTAGCTTTCTGGGCATTGATAAAGGAAATGATCTTGCTGTCAATGGAGGTCTCACTGAGCCATCGGATTTCATCAAAAATATCTTAATTTGTGCTCAGAAGATGAACAAAGGTCTTACGGGTGTAGAACGACATGAGGGTGAGTAATTAATGACAGAGTTTTAATTTTTGGGTGAACTAATCCTTTAATATTTTTGTTGAAATCCTCTTTTTAAGGGGCAGTCGTGGCCTAATGGATAGAGAGTCGGACTTGTAACCCAAAGGTCATGGGTTCGAGTCTCAGGTCCGGCAGGGATTGTCGGTGAGGGGAGTGAATGTCCAGCGCTCTCAATACCCCGACTGAGGTGAGACCCTTGAGCAAGGCACCGTACCCCCAACTGCTCCCCGGGCGCCGCAGCAATGGCTGCCCACTGCTCCGGGTGTGTGTGCACTTGGATGGGTTAAATGCAGAGCACAAATTCCGAGTATGGGTCACCATACTTGGCCACATGTCACTTCACTTTTTTTCAGGATTTTTTAATGAATAGAAAGCATGTTTTTGAAATAGAGATATTTCAATTGTGCATTCAGCTGTTGATTGGGACATTTTAATTGGTACATTGATCAGGAAAACACATCAAATATCTGTTTTTAAACATTGTCATTGCTGAATCAACATGATAGAATAAGCAAAGTATAACTCTGGTTTACGGTACGACTTCAGTTCGGCGACAGTCATCGATCGACTGGCTTTTAGTGGTCTCGCTGTTTACGGCACACCATTAGAGATGACAAGATTGACTATAACTCTCTGGATATTACTGCCAATGGCAAAACAATGACGTTAGTTCTCCTCCAATAAATGTAAACTGAGTTCAATTAGTTGCAGTTGTTGTGTGTTCATGTCTCCCATGGTTCTGCGCCGGAGGCTCTTGCTCCATGAGGAGTGCAGGCTTTGAAGCTTCTTTGCAAAAGCGGGTTTTCATGCTCTGTCTGATCTGTTTGGGTCTGGGGTTTATCTGATCATCAGATGGACACAGCATGCTGAAAGACGGTCACACATACCTGAGGACTGATACTGTAGGAACCTCTCTGCTGAAGTCCTTCTGTGTTTGATTAAAGCCAGAAAAGTGGAAGCAGGCAGAAAATATAGATCAAAATGGAAGAGAATGAATTAAATGTCAGTCTGTTTGTCACACGAAGGTTATTTGCCTTCAGTGGACTTGGAATATAGTGCATGAGTTGTATGGACCACTCCGTGTTCTTTTTGAAGCTTTGACGGTTCTCATTCACTTTCAACCATTTGGGGGCGGAGTCATTCATCTGACCAGTGCTGGGAAAAGCCAGACACAGGTTGTCACAAATATATTAAAAATAGTGACCAGAAAAGTCTTCAAAAAATGATTTGCTACTTCATATCTTACAACAGGGGTAGCCAACCCTGCACCTGAAGATCAACCTTGCAGAGTTCAGCTCCAACCCTAATCGAACACACATGAACCAGTTAATCAAGGGCTGCGTCTGACATCTTAGACAGCTAAGGGCAGAAACACACCAAGCTGACGGTTGGCCGTCGGGCAGTTTTTGTTCGTCAGCTGACTACGTTTTCTCTGTGTGTATTCCGCACCGTCGGCTGAAGTTGGTCCTCATCTGCTTTTTTCCAGCCGATTCGAAATGTGGATCGGCGTCGGAGCTCGTCGGTCTGTCGGCCTATCTGATCATTCTGATTGGCTGTTCAGCTACTGCCACCTGCTGGTTCGGAAAGGCATTTCATCTTACGCAGGCGCAGAACGGACATGCTACTTGGCCGCCGGCTGTCTAGTGTCGGTTTGGTGTGTCAGGCCAACTTTGGACACAGACGCTGCCGAAGTGAGCCAACCCCGCAGTCTGCTTTCGTCGCCACTAGTTCATCGGTGTCGGCTTGGTGTGTTCCGGCCTTAACTTGTTGCCTTGCTGCAGGCAGCATTTACGCACAAAGGTACCTCTGGGACTTCTGAGGCAGAATAACGGTTTAATGATCTACAACAAAATCAAGAGAGCTTTAGTTATAACTTAGGGACCATTTACAACACCGTTTTCAACAAAAAAATTTCAAACTTTTTATGGCCGTTCATTTACACGACAACAGCATTTTGGGGACCTGAAAATGCAAACTTTTGAAAACGAGTTTCAAAATGCAAGTTTAAAAAAAAAAAACACGAATTTGTGAAAAGAGTGGCGTCATGAACATGCGTATTACAGGTCCTTCTCAAAAAATTAGCATATTGTGATAAAAGTTCATTATTTTCCATAATGTAATGATACAATTAAACTTTCATATATTTTAGATTCATTGCACACCAACTGAATTATTTCAGGTCTTTTATTGTTTTAATACTGATGATTTTGGCATACAGCTCATGAAAACCCAAAATTCCTATCTCAAAAAATTAGCATATCATGAAAAGGTTCTCTAAACGAGCTATTAACCTAATCATCTGAATCAACTAATTAACTCTAAACACCTGCAAAAGATTCCTGAGGTTTTTAAAAACTCCCAGCCTGGTTCATTACTCAAAACCGCAATCATGGGTAAGACTGCCGACCTGACTGCTGTCCAGAAGGCCATCATTGACACCCTCAAGCGAGAGGGTAAGACACAGAAAGAAATTTCTGAACGAATAGGCTGTTCCCAGAGTGCTGTATCAAGGCACCTCAGTGGGAAGTCTGTGGGAAGGAAAAAGTGTGGCAAAAAACGCTGCACAACGAGAAGAGGTGACCGGACCCTGAGGAAGATTGTGGAGAAGGACCGATTCCAGACCTTGGGGGACCTGCGGAAGCAGTGGACTGAGTCTGGAGTAGAAACATCCAGAGCCACCGTGCACAGGCGTGTGCAGGAAATGGGCTACAGGTGCCGCATTCCCCAGGTCAAGCCACTTTTGAACCAGAAACAGCGGCAGAAGCACCTGACCTGGGCTACAAAGAAGCAGCACTGGACTGTTGCTCAGTGGTCCAAAGTCATTCGGAAATCAAGGTGCCAGAGTCTGGAGGAAGACTGGGGAGAAGGAAATGCCAAAATGCCTGAAGTCCAGTGTCAAGTTCCCACAGTCAGTGATGGTCTGGGGTGCCATGTCAGCTGCTGGTGTTGGTCCACTGTGTTTTATCAAGGGCAGGGTCAATGCAGCTAGCTATCAGGAGATTTTGGAGCACTTCATGCTTCCATCTGCTGAAAAGCTTTATGGAGATGAAGATTTCGTTTTTCAGCACGACCTGGCACCTGCTCACAGTGCCAAAACCACTGGTAAATGGTTTACTGACCATGGTATTACTGTGCTCAATTGGCCTGCCAACTCTCCTGACCTGAACCCCATAGAGAATCTGTGGGATATTGTGAAGAGAAAGTTGAGAGACGCAAGACTCTCATTTTTGAGATAGGAATTTTGGGTTTTCATGAGCTGTATGCCAAAATCATCAGTATTAAAACAATAAAAGACCTGAAATATTTCAGTTGGTGTGCAATGAATCTAAAATATATGAAAGTTTAATTTTATCATTACATTATGGAAAATAATGAACTTTTATCACAATATGCTAATTTTTTGAGAAGGACTTGTATGTGTTCAGTCTCTAGGCGCATAGTGTTTCTTTACAAAGTGACATCGCCATCTACTGGCCTGGCAGCATAATACAGCATTTTTAGTTGTTTTTGCGGATTTGTGTAAATGGGGATCGTCTTGACTCTGGTGTCAACGGTGCCTTCAAATTGAGACGTCCTTTGACGGAGCTTGATGATGTGGCAGCCGTGATATCCAGCCTTACTAGGACGCAGTCTTCAGATTGAGAAGCACCAATGCTGCCTTTAAAAACTGATTAAATGAAAGTATCTCAGTAGACAGGATGTGTCATGAGCATTGCATTTGGTGTTATGTTGCCTTCCAACCTCCATATCCTGCCTGCGGAGGCAGCATTTTTAAGCTTTTGGATGCAGCCAAGTTGTTTAAAGTTAGTTAAAAATTATAGGCAAGTATGTTGAAGCAGGCTGACTTTATTTCCATAACTGTGACTTCATATCTCCAAATTTCAACTTTATTTTTAATAATTGTGAATTTATTGGTCATAGTAGCAACTTTATTTTTTCGTAATTTTAATTTTATAGCTCATAATTAAATTTTTCACAATCGCAACTTTATATTTCATAATTGCTTTATTTCTATTTTTTTTTTTGCGTATTTTATTTCTCTTAATTATGAATTTATATCTAAAATTGCTACTTTATTTTTCACAATTTTAATTTTATTTTTCATAATTTCTATATTATAGCTCATCATTGTTGTTATTTTTTCAAAACTGCGACTGTTTCATACTTGCTACCTTTTCTCATAATTGTAACTTTAATTATTGTAGTTCACAATCGTCTGTATATGTAAAATATGGTGACCTTTTTTATATAATTGGGACTTTTTCCAAATTTTGATTCTCTTAATTGCGACTTTATATCTCAAAATTGCATTTTCTTTTTTTTTTTTTTCATAACTACATCTTTTTTTTTCTTCATAATTGTCACTATATACCTCCCAGTTGCAACTTTATCATGATTGAGTTGTGGTTTTATGCTATACAATGTAACTTTATGTGTCACAGTGTGGTTCTTATCATACAATGTGACAGTTTTAACGTTTATTTCACAATAAACATAACTTGTAACTTAAAATAAATAATAAAAGCTTTCTTTGGGAGGTGAACTATCCCTTTAAATCCCCTAAGCTCTGAAAGAGCAACCTGTTAGCACTAACGTTTTCCCTTAGGCCTAACCCTAGTCCCAAACTAAGCCTAAAGTCTGGGTGGATGATGGGAATGTCTTTAGCAAGGATGTTAGGAGCAAATGCTACATGGCAAAATCAAGGTAAGCATCAGGATTTCAAATTATGAAACATTCTAAGCTCAACAAAACAGCAACAATTCTGGATGTTGGTAATGCTAACAGTCAGTAAATCCATACATGGAGGCCTCCTCGGCAAATGGAAGATGTAATGATACATATTGTCAACTTGAAATAAGCTAATGTCTCATTACTGGACAGTTTATAATAGCTGTAAACTACTTTGAGCCTTGAAAGCCATTAGTAAAAATGAAGTCAAACACATATGGTTTGTTTTAGCCAGGAGCTTTAAAAAAATTATTTTTAAATATTCAGCTTCAGCTGCTTTGTTTGTTGCAAAATGTCAGTTAGGAGATGTTGCTTCCTTGTGAGGAATGAAATGGCCTTTATCCAGCTGGTCAGAGTCCTCATTCATGCTGCATTAGTGATAATTGTGTGGAGGTTCAAATCCGTCTCTGTTCTGTCTGTTACTCTCAGGGACAGAACATGTCCCACTTTCCAGTAATGAGATGAAGCATGTTTGGAATCTGTGAGTAATGATGGTGTAAGGATGAGTCTTTGCTTAATGTGCACAACCTAACATACTACTCACTGGTGGACACCTGTGTCCTGTCTCCTGTCTCATGTCTCATGTAGTCAGAATTGGACAGAAATGATCTGGAACACATCAACGGCAGACGATTAGGGAGGTTTTCTCTTCCCTTCTCAGTCTTTTGCGTTTTCCCCAAAACAACATATTTTATTGTCAACCGAGACAAATGGTCTGCCTGTATCTAGCTGTCACTAGTAAAATTACATCAAGGTGAAGTCATACATTTTGGGTGCCAGATATCTACACTATAAATTCTTACGTTCTTGTTGTGTGGGGTGCAAACATCTAAGACCTCTATTTGTCATTTTTCTAATTTAACTTTTTTTTTTTCTATTACAGATTAAAGTTTTGCATATTAACCAATTTGTACTTTGTTTAGGAGCAAATCTGTAAAAATAATAAATAAATGAGTAAATGTGAATGATTGATAAAATAAATGATTATATGTACTTCATAAAAGAAATAAATGCATAAATAATCCAATGGGATAACTATGTTTTACATTTCCATATAAAATATAAAGTTATTTAGTCATAAATTTAATTTACTAATTTAATGTATGTATTTATAAAACCTTTTATTGATTTGTATTCCTACTGATATTTCCTTCTACTTTTTAAATTAACAAATTAGTAAACTAATAAATACATTTATGAATAAATTTTTAAATGCAGTTTCCCTATTAGATCATGTATTTATTTGTGTATTTATCACTTTCTTTTGGATCATGTATTTATTTTTTGAATTTATTACTTTCTTGGGTACCATCCATCCATCCATCCATCCATCCCTTTATTTAAATTACATGTAATTTAAAAGTACTTTTAAAAATATTTATTTAATTGCATTTAATTTAATTGTAATTATTTAAATTATTTATTTAGTGAATATATTATTAATCTCAGATTTTCATTGAGGGCTTTTGGACTCCACAGTATGAGCATGTTAGAAAGAGAGATATGAGTACATATACTTGTGATTACATTGGTGAGTAACTGTCTTTCAATGGAAACTGTCTATGCTAATGCAGAGATTTTCCACACAGCAGAGTTAGTAAGTGATATGAACACATGTTGATGGTATAACAAGGTCAGATGGCATCAGGGCAGCAGGACTCCTCCACACTGCCACTCACATTCACGCTCTTCCCTCTTTCCTCATCTGCTGTTATTCTGTCACTCCCCATTTGTTCTGAGACCTGCAGCATTGCTCTACTGGCCTCTCTTGCACATTATCTCTTGTAAACTCACTCCCCTGATTTATATGTCAGTCACCTTTTTCATCATCATGCTGTCTTTCACTGTAAAAAATGAACAACAAATCAAGGCAGAATTGAGATTTGAGTTAGCACTTCGTTTAGCCAATAAAAATTTCATTGTTCATTAAAAAATATCAAACTATTTTGTTCAGCCAATAACAATTCCCAGCATGCACTGCTTCGTTAAAATCACAATTGAGCTTCGGCAAGAACCAATGAGGTTCATTCTCGTGTTACGCAGCACGTTTGATGTTCCGCAGGAACCAATGAGGTTCATTCTCGTGTTACGCAGCACGTTTGATCTTCCGCAGGAACCAATGAGGTTCATTCTCGTGATACGCAGCACGTTTGATCTTCCGCAGGAACCAATGAGGTTCATTCTCGTGATACGCAGCACGTTTGATCTTCCGCAGGAACCAATGAGGTTCATTCTCGTGATACCCAGCACCTTTGATCTTCCGCAGGAACCACTGAGGTTCATTCTCGTGATACGCAGCACGTTTGATCTTCCGCAGGAACCAATGAGGTTCATTCTCGTGATACGCAGCACGTTTGATCTTCCGCAGGAACCAATGAGGTTCATTCTCGTGATACCCAGCACCTTTGATCTTCCGCAGGAACCACTGAGGTTCATTCTCGTGATACCCAGCACCTTTGATCTTCCGCAGGAACCAATGAGGTTCATTCTCGTGATACGCAGCACGTTTGATCTTCCGCAGGAACCAATGAGGTTCATTCTCGTGTTACGCAGCACGTTTGATCTTCTGCAGGAACTAATGAGGTTCATTCTCGTGTTACGCAGCATGTTTGATCTTCTGCAGGAACCAATGAGGTTCATTTTTGTTTTACGCAGCACGTTTGATCTTCTGCAGGAACCAATGAGGTTCATTCTCGTGTTACGCAGCACGTTTGATCTTCTGCAGGAACCAATGAGGTTCATTCTCGTGTTACGCAGCACGTTTGAGCTTCAGCAAGAACCAATGAGGTTCATTCTCGCGTTACGCAGCATGTTTGATCTTCCGCAGGAACCAATGAGGTTCATTCTCGTGATACGCAGCACGTTTGATCTTCCGCAGGAACCAATGAGGTTCATTCTCATGTTATGCAGCACGTTTGATCTTCCACAAGAACCAATGAGGTTTGTTCTCACGCATCACGCAGGTTTGATTGAGCTTCTATTTGTGTTCGCTGATCAATGCTTCGATGTGAATAAAAGCCTAAATTAAATCTGTTCATCATATGAAGCGATCGTGTCTCTTCAGAAAACTGACTAAACTGCTTAATTCATATAGATTCTTTTTACGATCTCTTTATGAACTTTTTGAGGCGTCAAAGTGTCAGTTGTGTAGCTGTCAATGGAGGGACAGAAATCGCTCAGTTTCATTAAAAATGTCTTCATTTGTGTTCCAAAGATGAACAAAACTCTTACAGGTTTGGAACGAGCCTAGTCCCAGACTAAAATGCATGTTTGAACTGTTTTAACTAAAAAGCAACTTGCACTGTAATATCTTAAAATATGTCAGTGCCTCTTAAGATGCACACCAGTAATTTTTTTTATACCTTATACCTTTATAAAGGTACTTAAATGCCTTAATTGAACTAAGGCCTAATCCTGGTTTAATCTAAGCCCTGTCTGTGAAACCAGGCCCTTGAGTGCCGGTAATGTATGGTGTGTCATAAATTCAGTAGAGCCTTTCCGCGTATAGACCATATTCATTAAACCCAATGTTTATGTTTCTCTATAGATGTTGCCACACAGATTTATGATTGTTTAAACTCTGAATCACAAGTAATGGGCTGTGCACTTTTTATCTGTAGGTAGTTTCTTAGATGTAGCTAAAACCAGTGATTTACTATTAAACAAGCTTATTCTCCCACATTGGCATCAGATTTTGTTTCTCACTGTATCTAACCCCAATTTCCTTCATAAAAAAATGAACAATGAATTTAAGATATCAGGATTTTTAGCATGTTAGGATTGTTCTGTCACTCATTGTGGTTGTGGCTAGTTAAGGGAAAAATGATTTGAGAGCTTTAACCACTCATCACTTTATCTTGTCATGTCTAGTTATGACACTGTCAGAACCGGTGCATGTTTTGTTTCATGTGTATCTCAGTTGCTTTACAACATTACCCAACTGATGTAATGGTTTAGTGAGAAGCCATCAATCTGAAGTTTTACTGATGTTTATTCTCTATTTCTCTCTCTCAAGCTGGCCAAAGTTGATCTCATTGTTCTGGCTGGATTCAGACACAAATAAATCAAACACATGCCATTTTAAATGAAAAGAGCTGTAGAACAGCTAAATATTCTGTTGAAACATTTTCAGCAAGGAAGATTTGCTGGATAAAATAGTTTTGATTCTGGTGTTAATTTCGTTTAAATAAGACGTTGGATGAAACTGATCAGTTACGGCAGATCCATTTCCAGGAACTGTAGTCCCACTTGACCAAAACCATCCCACTATTCCCGATAATTATTTAAAAGCTTGCGTGTGTGTTCATTTGTTGTGCAGGTCCATTACAGAGTGCTGCAAATGCTATTTTCTATGGCCACAAAGTCATGAAAATTGCTGAGTCATCTGGCGTTGTTCAATATTCAACACTGAAGTATGTCAGCCAGATGTGCACAAATGACACTGAATGAATCCCAATTCAATATTTATCCATCCTAAATACTGTATAAGATTGGTACATCTTACCAATTGTGCATCACAAATAATAGAGGCAGTAGAAAACAGCAATTCAAAATGATAAAATGATACTTTCTCAGCTGATATTTTTTATTTATGTTTGTGCATGCATTTGAGATATTACTCTCAAGCCCTTGCACTACTGAGGATGAAGATTGTGACACTGTTGATTTGTCTTTACTTTCCAAAATGGCAATGAGGGCAAGTCAGAACAGTTTTTAAATGTCTAAAAGTTTATGACAGTTAGCTTAGCTAAATGCTAACATTCAGTGTGTGATTAAAGGGGCCTGTCTTGTACTTCCCCATCAAAAGGAATGCATTAAAATCGATACTTTCAGCGTTTGACATTAACACCCGCCAACCCGCCAAATGCGGGTGGATTTCAGCAGCGGTGTGTAACACAGTCACTCATACATACTTTGGCTTGTTGAATTTTAAATATAATACATTTTTCAATTGTAGTCTTTTAAAAAGGCATCTGAAATTATAAACTAAGTGCAATGTAGTGTTGTCAAAGATATCGATTTTTCAGTACATAACGATACTGAAATATCTGAAACGCTTCCAATACTAATTTTCCTCAGAATAGATACACGATACCAGCTGCTCTTTCTCTCTCTCTCTCTCTCTCTCTCTCTCTCTCTCTCTCTCTCTCTCTCTCTCTCTCTCATCTCTCTGACAGCGAGGTGACACACAAACCCTCCTCCCCTCACTCACTCTTTTCATTTGCTCTGGATGAATATTGTTGGTGTTTCAGGGCTTGAATTTCGCTGTGGGATTGAGCGTATTGTGCATAATTTTACTAAATACTAAGTAATTTTTACTAAGTACTAAATTGTTCTTTCAGTTCTTTTTCTCTGCTTATTTTGCTTAAACAGTCAAATACACACAATATAATGTCAAAATACCGGTCTTGGCAAGTATTCACGTAAACACAGTCAGTATGTTTTAAGTGAACATGAACAGTTGAGAAAGAAAACGCATGTGTAACAGTATAATGGATCCGTGCGTCAGGTCTTAAAGTGACAGCAGCCTAATATACCTGCTGCTTTATATAGTTATAATATTACAAATATTAAAAATATCTATTTGGCAGTTTTTCCCCATGGTATCGATGTCAAAATTGTGACCAGTGAGCAAAACAGTTGATGTTAATCTGGATAAGTTTATACACTGCCATCTGGAATACATGATACTAATTGGTCATTTGCAACATTCAGCGGTTGAATATTTCTAAATAATTTCCTTCTTTGTATTTCACTTCACTTCAGTTTTTTTTTTTTTTTTTTNTTTTTTTTTTTTAATTACTGAAAATAATTTTTTTATAGTTTTAGTTAACAATAACAACACTGTTTCCTATGGAAGCCCGTTTCCACCACTAAATAAAAAAAATAAAAATAACTTTTTATCTCAGAATTCTGACTTTTTATCTTGCAATTGTGAGTTTATATCTCACAATTCTGACTTTTTTTTCTCACAATTGCAAGTTAAGTAACAATTCTGAGATATAAACTTGCAATTGCGTGATATAAGCTTGAAAGTCAGAAAAAAAGTCAGAATTGTGAGTTTTTATCTCAGAATTCTGACTTTTTTTTTCGCAATTGCGAATATATCTTGCAGTTTTGACTTACTCGCGGGCACCATACACAAGCAAAGTAAGAACTGCGAGAAATAAAGTTTCACACAATTGTGAGTTTATATCAGAATTCTGACTTCATATCACGCAATTGCAAGTTTATATCTCAGAATTCTGACTTTTCTCACAATTGAGAGTTATAAAGTCAGAATTGCGAGGAAAAAATAAAGTCAGAATTCTGACTATATATCACACAATTGCGAGTTTATATCTTACAATTCTGACTTTATAAACTCGCAATTGTGAGAAAAACAGTCAGAATTCTGAGAAAAATAATCGCAATTACCATTTTTATTTTTTTATTTAGTGGCAGAAACGGGCTTCCATAGTTTCCAATTTGCTACGTCAGTTGAAAAAAAAATTCATAATTCAATTCTGATTGCCTCAACCCTGGTGCGATTTGTATTTGTATTTCAACTTTGTGATATTTTATCCAAAAGGAACTCATTCAGGAGAACTGAAAGTTTCTCCCCAATTTGGTGGTAAATAATACTATTAAATACCATTAAAACTTATCAATAACGTTCAGTAGCTTCTCAGACATTAGTAGTTAGTTAGTAGAAGTCAGACTCCTATTAAAACATGTTTGTTGTATACTTGTGTGCTGAACTTTTACTTGATATTGTGGTAGTGTCATCAGGTCTCTCTATGTGTTTGCATACTGAGTGAGTCATGGTGGATACTTTTCACAGTGAATTTCACGGCTGATTTCGGGGTGGCCCAGAACAAAACACATTTTCTGCTTACGAAATTTCCCCGAAAAGCCACATTCTCTTGTCTTCCCACACACAATCTCACACACAGTGGGCCTCGGATCTCTTTTAAATAAGCACAATTACCATTAAAAGAGGAAATGATATGACATGTCAGTTGATTCCTTTTTGAGATGCAGTTTGGTTAACAGAGATGGAGGATGTTCTCATGAACTCAGAAACTCTCTGTGGCTGCTCTCACTCTTGGGTTGGACTCAAAATCAAATTTTTAGATTTCATGATAGCAGTTTATCATAAAGTATGATAATGATCGCAAAAGCTCAAGACCACACAAGTGGTCAGAATATCTGCTTGAGGGTTTAGATGCATTGCAGCCTCTGATCTTGAAAGTACAAGAGCAGAATCATCTCCAGTAAATTCAGTAAACTTGCGTTGTAAACCTGGCCTTGACTGCATTTGTCAATGTTAGCAATGTTAGGGAGGGAAGTCATCCAAGGTTGACAAAATGTACAGTTCACTACTAGATTAGCACCAAACCAGCATCAACCAGACTGGGTCAGTATTGAAATTCATTGCAGAAAAATGGCTCCCTGATAACCTGATCTATTTCTTTTTGTGAGACTATTATGGACTGGGATGTTTCCCAGTTCTTGCATCACACACTGGGAGCTGTGGAGAAGTGATGCACATCTAGGACAGCTTTATGATGTTGTCTGCAGGGCCTCCTGTATATCAGAGCGTGATCGGAAAGTCTGGTCTCATATGGACGTCATGTTTCTCCAGCTAGCGTCTACAAACATCTGCTTCTCATCTCATTGTCATCTTGCTCACGCAAACACAAGAGTCCAGTCCTTCTCCTAACCTCACTGCTCATATCCAGCAGAATGTTTGTTCATCTCATTCCTCATGATTCATAAGAAAGACATTCCCCATTAGCAGTGTTTGTATTAATCGTAGTTTTTTGACAGAAATGTCCTTTATGTTTGGTCAATATTCATTAAATCCAATAAAATGCAATATTTTACTTGATCAATAGTGGAGCAATTTCAGAAAGGAGTTTCTCAGAGAAAAATTGCAAAGAGTTTGAAGTTATCATCATCTACAGTGGATGATATTATGCAAAGATTCAGAGAATCTGGAACAATCTCTGTGCGTAAGGGTCAAGTCCGGAAAACCATACTGGATGCCCGTGATCTTCGGGCCCTTAGACGGCACTGCATCACATACAGGAATGCTACTGTAATGGAAATCACAACATTGTCGGTGAACACAATCCACCGTGCCATTCGCCGTTGCCGGCTAAAACTCTATAGGTCAAAAAAGAAGCCATATCTAAACATGATCCAGAAGCGCAGGTGTTTTCTCTGGGCCAAGGCTCATTTAAAATGGACTGTGGCAAAGTGGAAATCTGTTCTGTGGTCAGACGAATCAAAATGTGAAGTTCTTTTTGGAAAACTGGGACGCCATGTCATCCGGACTAAAGAGGACAAGGACAACCCAAGTTGTTATCAGCGCTCAGTTCAGAAGCCTGCATCTCTGATGGTATGGGGTTGCATGAGTGCGTGTGGCATGGGCAGCTTACACATCTGGAAAGGCACCATCAATGCCGAAAGGTATATCCAAGCTCTAGAACAACATATGCTCCCATCCAGACGTTGTCTCTTTCAGGGAAGACCTTGCATTTTCCAACATGACAATGCCAGACCACATACTGCATCAATTACAACATCATGGCTGCGTAGAAGAAGGATCCGGGTACTGAAATGGCCAGCCTGCGGTCCAGATCTTTCACCCATAGAAAACATTTGGCGCATCATAAAGAGGAAGATGCGACAAAGAAGACCTAAGACAGTTGAGCAACTAGAAGCCTGTATTAGACAAGAATGGGACAACATTCCTATTCCTAAACTTGAGCAACTTGTCTCCTCAGTCCCCAGACGTTTGCAGACTGTTATAAAAAGAAGAGGGGATGCCACACAGTGGTAAACATGGCCTTGTCCCAACTTTTTTGAGATGTGTTGATGCCATGACATTTAAAATCAACTTATTTTTCCCTTAAAATGATACATTTTCTCAGTTTAAACATTTGATATGTCATCTATGTTGTATTCTGAATAAAATATTGAAATTTGAAACTTCCACATCATTGCATTCTGTTTTTATTCACAATTTGTACAGTGTCCCAACTTTTTTGGAATCTGGTTTGTACAAGTACATGCATTTATGTTACTTTTATGATATGTTTGCATTTTTGCACTTGAAAACATCCAGTGTCCAGCACATTTTTCAGAATTTGTCCCTTTCTGTTTCATGCTGGGGGAAAATAAGCACTTTCAGTAATTTCATTGACGCATTACTCCAGTTTCTCCCTCTAGCTTTCTTTCTCTTTTCTCTCTCATTTACTCACTTTGAGACATACTGCACTTCTGCCAGACGCTGCACATGGCAGGCTTCGGAGTTTAGACACGGTTGTGTGATGCCAAAAGTCAGGGGTCAGGGCGGAGGTCGAAAGTCCCCAGGTTACAGGGGGATATGGAGGATGAAAGACAGACAGTGCTTTACTGTCGTCTCCACGGCTGTCATATATCTATTTGCAAAAAGAATGCTCTCTCGCTCTTCATCTCTCCTTCTGTTTTTCTGCAAAGGAGCAAGTGGTGTCCATATGTTCGTCGGTAGCTCTATGTTTGGATATTGTAAGAAATGTGTTAACTTAATAGTGTATTTAGGTTCTGAATCATCTCAGAACGCCACCGTTCCCATTGAGATCCTACTTTACAAATGATATCATCTGTTTATGATGATCTCAGTCTAATGTTACTTCCAACTTTAATTCTATGGAGTGTTGTGCAATGATGCATGATTTCACCGCCTGAGGGAACATGCAGTACATGTGCTTTGCCCTGCAGCCGTAGAAACATCTGCAGTTTCACATTTTTGTGGACATATGGCTCTAGGACACACGCTACTTCCAGATGTGAAAACTTCACTCTTAACTGTGTTGTTTACCAAAAATTGCGACACAATTCTTCTGTTATACAAGCTCTTCAGTAATTTCCGGACCGCTTTGGTGCTTAAAATGAATGCAGTCACTCCCATCAAACCTACTGAGCAATAAAGCTTCAAACAGTTTTCAAACCTTCGGTCACATGTGGTGTGTTTCCATGTCTCGACTGGGCTCCACTGCATGTAAACAATAAATCGAGCCTGGGTCCTGCCTAACTGAGGTGTATTGTGTATGGTATTGTTCTGATACCATACCCTGGTTTTAGGTGTGTCCCATTACTTGGCAAGGCCCCACAGTCACTTCATGTGCCTGGCACTCACTCAACCCTACTATGGCTCTTGATTTGGAGCCAGTGGGGCAGGTATTGTCCTTCAAGACTGTCCTAAGAGGAGTGATTTAGTGTGAAGGTTGAGGAGATGGGTCACAGAGAGCATGAGGGAGGTGTGCATCATGGGAGTTTGAAGGGTGGATAGAAAAGGTTGAGGTTAGGGTTGAATTATTGTATTTTAGGGTTGAAGTTCTGTATTGTAAATGAGTCATGGCAGAGAAGAAAGAAGATTTTTCTAGAAATATCTGAACCTCATTCCCATTCTCATTTGATCTCATTGGCGCCAAGCAAGGTTTGGCTTTGTTAGTTCTTGGATGGGGGGTGACATGGTGGCTCAGTGGGTAGTACTAGTGACTCACAACAAGAAGGTCCCAGTCCCTGGTTCAACTTTGGAATGAAGTTTCCTACACAATTCCAAACTCAACCCAAACCTGAAGCTATTCATGAAACATTAACCAGAATTTGACCTGAACCCAAAGCTATTCATGAAACATTATTCCAAACCCGACCTGGAACCCATGAGTTTTTCGGGACTCATCGGGCTCGGGTTGGGTAGCAGACCTCTAGTGTGTCATCCCTGTGGAGGTCTGGCCATTCATCCAGAGTGTTTCCCTGCCTATGGCCCAAGACTCTGGGATAGACTCCAACTTTCCTTGCGGTTCTATTCAAAGAAGCGGTTTGGAAAATGGATGGATGGATCTGAGCCTGTCCTACCCTTACAAAAAGGTACATGATACAATGTTGGTATCAGATGCTAAACTCATGATACATTGATACACATTGGGCCTAAAATCCATTTGCACAATTTTAAGCACTTTAGTCAAATTTGTCTTTACTGTCCAATGAAAGTAAAGGAAAGGAGGTATCATGTTCATGGAGGTATCATGTTCATGAATGCTGGAGAAAAGTACTTGACATTGCATTTGTTGTAACATTGTAATGTCAGAGATTAAGTTTTTGTAAATAAAGTGGTACATTTTTTTTTTGTTTTGTTTTTTTTGCTCAAACAAAGTACTCGCTTCGCTTCATAAAACTGAGGTTAAACCACTGTAGTCGCATGGATTACTTAAATGATGTCTTTACTTCCTTTCTGGGGCTTGAAAGTGGTAGTTGTGTAGGCTGTCAATGGAAGCACCGAAAGCTCTCAGATTTCATTAAAACAATCTTCATTTGTATTCTGAAGATGAACGAAAGTCTTACGGGTTTAGAACGACATGAGGGTAAGTAATTATTGACAATTTTTATTTTGTTTGGATTTGTTCATTCTTGGATGTGGGGGATGTGGGCGGTGTGGGGGTTGGCATGATGGCTCAGTTGGTAGTACTAGTGTTCACAGCAAGAAGGTCCCAGTCCCTGGTTTGACTTTGGATTGAAGTTTCCCACACAATACAAAGACATCTTTAGTTCCAAACCTGAATTCGACCCAAACTTGAAGTTATCCACGAATCATTAACCTGAATTTGACCCGAACCCAAAGCTATTTATGAAACATTAACCCAAACCCGACCCAAAATCGTTTTTCGGGACTCCTCTTGCTCTGTTTGGTTAGCAGATCTCTAGTGTGTCATCCCTGTGGAGGATTGGCCATCCATCCAGAATGTTTCCCTGCCTATGGCCCAAGATTCTGGGACAGACTCCAGCTTTCCTTGCAATTCTATGCGGTTTGGAGAATGGATTGATGGATCTGAGCCTGTCCTACACTTACAAATAGATACATGAAACAATGATGGTATCAATTGTTAAACTCATACATTGATACACAGTGGCCCTGAAAACCATTTGCACAATGCTGGGCACTTTAGTCAAATTTGTCTTTACTGTTTCCAATGAAAGTATAGGAGAGGAGGTGTCATGTTCATGAATGCTGGAGAAAAGTACTTGACATTGTATTTGCTGAAACATTGTAATGTGTGTTGTTTTTTTTGTTGTTGTTTTTTTTGCACAAACAAAGCACTCACACCGCTTCATCAAATTGAGGTTAAACCACTGGAGTCACATGGATTACTTTAATTATGTCTTTACTACCTTTCTGGGGCTTTAAAGTGGTAGTTGTGTAGGCTGTCAAAGGAAGCACAGAAAGCTCTCAGATTTCATTAAAACAATCTTCATTTGTATTCTGAAGATGAACGAAAGTCTTAGATGAGGGTGAGGCATGTTTTTGTGAAATATCAGGACACAAATGTGTATAATGACATGGGTATGACATAGGTATTACAAGGAGAGGGTGACTTATGAGGACATTACCCATGTCCCCACTTTTCAAAAGGCTTATAAATCATACAGAGTGAGTTTTTTTGAGAAAGTAAAAGTGTGCAGAGTTTCCTGTGATGGTTAGGTTTAGGGGTAGGGGTAGTGTAGGGGGATAGAAAATACGGTTTGAACAGTATAAAAACCATTACGCCTATGGAATGTCCCCACATTTCACAAAAACAAACATGTGTGTACGTGTGTGTGTGTACGTGCGCATTAGGGTAAATAATGTGTCTTCCTGTCTGTGTATGCGAGGAAGAACGAATGACTTAGAATGAGAGACATACAGGCTTTGTCCTTGTTGATCAGAAACTCAAATGTCTGGTAAAGAGATGTTATTTTTCTTTTGCTCCCTGATAACTTTTTTCCCAGGAGTAAGGACAATACACTTACTTTATCTACAGCCAAAACAAAAGGCAAATTGAGCTATGTGAATGTGCATGTACAGTGGGATCCAAAAGTCCACCAGTGAAAATGCTTTTATTTAATATTTTTCCAATTCAATACAGTCATTTCAAATGACTGTCAGCATAAAGATTGAGTGAAGAGTTTATTTTCAGGTTTAGATTTCGAATTTTAGATAAATATTTATAAATGTGTGTGTATATGTATGTATTTTTAAATTTACAAGGAAGGCAAGCAGTTTTGCCTATAGTCAAACTTCCTGTATTCTAAATAAGCATTCCTAAATCAGAAGTCTGTGGTTCTGGATGGTTGTGTAAGGATTTTACATAAGTATTTCTTTATGTAATGTCACTTTTAACATCGACACAATTCTTGTTTGCCGCCTTCGCCGTAATTGCGGTTCAACCCCTCTGAATATCTGTTTTGCTGGAAAGACAAACCACTGTTTACAATCAGAATACTTTAGCCTCCAGAAACAATGATGTTGAAATGTTCAGTTGAACTTTAGTTGGTTGGTTTTAGAAATTCATGTGAAAGAGTGTGGCTAACATTCATGTGAAAATAAATTCTGTTGTTGTTGTTGTGTAAGTGTGTCTGTGTGTGAATATTGTGAGGTTGAATGTTCTCAAGGCCAAGTGGTTTTACAGCACACACAGTTTTTTCTAAATGAGTCCATTTCCTTCAGCTCTTACTGAAACACTGTAACCTCCAACTACATAGATCTCCACCACATTACTTCTATTGGCTCTCAGGCTCTTAAACCACATCCACACTGGAGCCAGAAGAATGTTAATTGCCTAGTCTGTCTTTTTTAAGAGTTAGTCTAACCTACAGTATAGTAGGTGTATTAGCCCCCCTCAGGTGTAAGTGAACAGTTATAAGCCAATTACAGATTTGAGGAAATTTTAGATAAAATATAAAACAGTGGTTCTCAACTGGGGGCCAGGGCCGCATGATGACTTAAAAGTTTTTAAATGTATAAATGATCATTCGTCCGTCCGTCCTAGTGCTTATCCTCTATAGGGTCGCAGGTATAAATTAATATTTATATACTGAAATAATCAAACTCTGGCTTTAAAGTTCTAAAAACACAAAATCAAAATGTAAACTGCAATCATGTTTTTTTACTTATATTTCTTTATATGGGTCATTGACGAATAAGGTTTTTAAAAGTGTTAAAAAACAATTGTTTTATGAAGTGTTAACAATGAGATTGTGGTTTTTTTAATCAATTAACACTGCTTTTGTCAAAATTTGACACCAAAAAAGTAATCACTTTTGGTTATACCGAATGACTATATTTTCAAACAATGCTAACAGGCTGATATCTAGCTAGCTGGCAAAAAGACAATCAAACATTTTATATTTAGTACAAGTTTTTAAAATATTACAAAATTTTTCATGTTTTATAGTGGTTGTACTGAATGACCTAATGTTTCGAGACATGCGTATGAGCAAGTGAAAACATAACTTTTTCAAATAGTTAGAGAGTAAGTTACTTTGCTTCATGACCATGTGGTCCTGTGCAGGTGTCTGAATGATGTCACATCCTGTCACATGATATTGACCGCATGACTTGATCCAAAATGTTCCCTTTACATTGGTTACTCCGAATGACATCAATGAAATTCATTTTTCCGGACATTCTTTATCATAACAAAGCAACAACTTCTACACATAATTTTAATACCATTTTGCACTATGTTGATATATTGATGTTAAAGTGTCATGTGACACTTGATGCATCGCCATGGAAATAGGAATGCACGTATATACCTCGTCTCCATGACAGATTTCGAATGAAGTTTGAATAATGTATCATCAAAGTATGTTGAAAGAATATATTAGAACATAAAATAATATTGGCCTACAAGAAAGCACTTTTATTCATCCCATCCCTTTAAATCCAACTCATTTTCAGGAACATAATAATATACATAACACACCAACATAAAGTCCAGGCCTGGTCCTTTCTCATTCTTCACTGTCATCACTCCTCCTTTTATGCTTCCGGAGTTCCTCCGTGGGACTCGAGACCGGTGTGGCGTGCAGTTGACGCTCATTAGCACTCGCACAACCAGCCTGCTTGCCACAAATGAGCTTTAGCTTTGGCTGACTCCATCCTGAATCTTTGTTTCTCTTTGTTATTTTGTTAATCTTTGTTGTAATTTTTTGTGGTATTATAAGTATTAACAGTGGGTTAATTGTGAGGTTGGTGCTACTAGGGCATGTGACTTTCTTAGGGCCAGGTGTTAGTGTTAGTGATCTGTTGCCTTGTCAATGATCCTCTCTACCGCTACCATTATGATTTTTTTATTTTTTTTTTTAAGTATGTGAATGTCCACTTGAGTTTTAAGTGGATTTATAGAGGCTGCTTTAATTCCCCCAGCTCATCAGTCAATAATATCCCTGCACATAATCATAAGAGCTCTTCAGAAGTCAACAGGGATCAGTGTCATTCAGAAGCTATTAAGGAAAATTGCTATGAAGAGGGAGTAGAGATACTAAAAGGAATATATGGACTTGGTGATGGAGAGATATTAAAAATGTCAGCGGGTGAGAATTGGGAAAATGGAGAAGAAGAGGGAGAGCTGAGAGAGGGTATAGGTCTCGGGTTCAACCTCCTGTCTGTTTTAATTTGCTTCTCTGCTTAGTGCCTAGGAGGACCTATTCACTGGGTAAACCACAGCTCTGGCATTCTCCCATTCCTCCAGAATCCCTCTTCTGTCACTATCCCATCATTTGTTTTCTCATCGGGATATTAATGACAGGAACAAGATCTCAGAATAATTTTATACACATGCTGGTATGCTTCATGTGGGCTATTTCTAAATAAACATGCTGTAATGAAAACTAGGGCTGTTAATCTGTGTTAATTTAGTATGATTAATATAAAGTGCTCAGCGTAAATGAGTACACCCCCTTTGAAAAGTAACATTTTAAACAATATCTCAATGAACACAAAAACAATTTCCAAAATGTTGACAAGACTAAGTTTTATATAACATCTGTTCAACTTATAACATGAAAGTAAGGTTAAAAATATAACTTAGAGAACAACATTTTCAGTTTTATTCAAATTACCCCACTGAAAGTCTCTGGAGCAAAGCTAAATTTTAGACTACAAATGTCTAATTTAACAAGAATGCAAAAATTAGTACACCCCACAACAAAAACTACTACATTCTAGTACTTTGTATGGCCTTCGTGATTTTTAATGACAGCACCAAGACTTCTAGACATGGAATGAACAAGTTGGTGACATTTTACAACATCTATCTTTTTCCATTCTTCAAGAATGACCTCTTTTAGAGACTGGATGCTGGATGGAGACTGATGCTCAACTTGTCTCTTCAGAATTCCCCATAGGTGTTCGATTGGGTTCAGATCAGGATCCAATGAATCACGTTCACCCTATTCTTCTTCAGAAATCCAACAGTGGCCTTAGATGTGTGTTTCGGATCATTGTCATGTTGAAAAAGTGCATGACGACCAAAGGCACGGAGTGATGGTAGCATCTTCTCTTTCAGTATAGAGCAGTGCATCTGTGAATTCATGATGCCAGCAATGAAATGCAGCACCCTATAAAAGGGTGTTAAAACCCCTTCCCATTTCATGCTGTCAGCAATGGCACCACATGGAAGAGAAATGTCACAAGACCTGAGAACACTAGAAAGGTGAAGGCTACAATAAGATCAGCAAAACTTTATTTATCAGTCAGAATACTGTAGCAAAAGTGGTACAAACATTTAAAAAAAGATGGAACTGCAACCATCTCACAGAGACATCCAGGTCGTCCACAGAAGTTAACACCTCGACGTTTACTGCAGTTATCAGGGTGCTGCATTTCATTGCTGGCATCATGAATTCACAGATGTACTACTCTATACTGAAAGAGAAGATGCTACCATCACTCCGTGCCCTTGGTCGTCGTGCACTTTTTCAACATGACAATGATCCTAAACACACATCTAAGGCCACTGTTGGATTTCTGAAGAAGAATAGGGTGAACGTGATTCATTGGATCCTGATCTGAACCCAATCGAACACCTATGGGGAATTCTGAAGAGACAAGTTGAGCATCACTCTCCATCCAGCATCCAGTCTCTAAAAGAGGTCATTCTTGAAGAATGGAAACTTGTTCATTCCATGTCTAGATGACCTAGAAGACTGCTGTCATTAAAAATCATGAAGGCCATACAAAGTACTAGATATAGTAGTTTTTGTTGTGGGGTGTACTCATTTTTGCATTCTTGTTAAATTAGACATTTGTAGTCTAAAATGTAGCTTTGCTCCAGAGACTTTCAGTGGGGTGCACTCATTTTTACATCACCCTAATTTGAGTAAAACTGAAAAATGTCTTATCTAAGTTATTATTAACCTTACTTTCATGTTATAAGTTAAACATATGTTATATTAAACTTAGTCTAGTCAACATTTTGGAAATTGTTTTTGTTCATTGAGATATTGTTTAAAATGTTACTTTTCAAAGGGGGTGTACTCATTTACGCTGAGCACTGTAATTCATTGCTCCATTCATTGCTAAATGAATGGAGACCCATGATAATATTATATTGACTTCTAAGGCCACTTCTAGAGGCGACCTCAGTGATTTTCTCCCACAGTAATGCAAAGTCTTTGAATTATCTTCATTTGTGTGATTAGTTGCAATTAATTCAACTTATAATGCAATTAATTTAATTTTGTTCTTAACAGTCATAATAAAGATATGTTCTGATAAACCATAAACACAACCGTTTGCACTGAAAAAAAAAGAAGATAATATCCATGAATAATTAACTCAAGAAAAGGGCACAAGTTTCCATGTTTGTTTAGCTGCACTGTGTACTCATGCTATAATTGGGCAATTGAACAATTTAGCTGATTCAGGGTTTTAAAGGCACCATATTACAGTTTAACAAGTGTGAGCGATGTTTCTAGATCCTTAAAATGTTTCCTGCTGAGGTACATTCAAATTAAATCCAGAACTGTAGCTCTGTAGCCAAATTGTGAGGAAAGTTAAATGAGTTTTCACCAGTTAACACTATGGATAGTTGAGCTGTATATAGTATAGAAACCACCGGAGATCTGCATCTATAGACATGGCGAATGTTGTATTATTTTTACACAGTAGTGGTACTTTAATACAAGCTTGCATTTAAATAAGTGCAATAAAATAGCTTTCCTGTAAGAATCTGGCTTATTTCCCAGCAGTTTTTACAGATCACCGTTCAGTTTACTGAACTTTGTGACGGTGCTCGCACTAAAGGTGTGACCTTAACACTGCATTGATATTTTTGTAGATAGAAACTTTTGTCCCCCACATCAATAACCGATTTCATGTTTTTCACACTCATACACACGCAAAGTAATTTTGGTTCGCTTCACTCCTGACTCGTGGCCCCTCAGTTTTCCAGGTGTTCGTGCGCTTTCGCATGTCACGTTAGTTGTTCACCACAGCTTTGTAGTTGAGGTCACGTCCGAGAATGTAGTGTGTGTGAGAACGGCAAGCATTCGTGCCGACTGTGGTTGAGCAGTAGATTCCATTAGAGATGTGAAGACCACACTTGCTTTTATACAGTACCAAATACAGTTTGTATAAATGTCAGCTTTAGCCTTTGTGTCACTACATACTGGCCTGAAAGCGAGAAGCCTTACATCTGCATATTGCAGGTATACAGATGTAAATGTTCCACTTGTGCCGCTGTGGTTTCTCATGAAGTTTTATCATTTGAAAATATGAATGTGAGCATGTACATGTTTGTTTAGATTGATGTAGGGGTTGTACTAAAATGCAATTACATCATTATAAATGTGTAATTTCAAATATATTTAAAAATACAAGTCATAAAAGTTTCAATACACTGTAAAACCCGATAATTTAGGGTAAATCAAACCATTTGAGGAAACTGATTGGTGTAAAACATTTAAGTTTTAAAACCAATAAGTATGAGTACTGTAAACTCATAAACATTGAGTTAAATTCACTTATTCATATTTTAGTGTTGGTTTAGTCAATGATTAGAGTAAACTCAACTTAAAGGTTTTAAGTTTCATTCAATTTGAATTCAGGTAACAAATCAAATCTAACAAAACAACTAAATGACATTTGAAGTACATTTTAGCTGATCTTAAATGCTTATCAGTATATTTGGCAGTACTATTTTTCAAAGACAATAGAAGTAATTATGAAATTACATATGAAGGTGTACTTAAAGGGTTAGTTTACCCAAAAATGAAAATTCTGTCATTAATTACTCACCTTCATGTCATTCCACACTTTATTCAACAATATCTAGTGATGGGTGATTTCAAAACACTGCTTCATGGAGCTTCGAAGCTTTACGAATCTTTTGTTTCGAATCAGTGATTCGGAGCGTGTATCAAACTGCCAAAGTCACGTGATTTCAGTAAACGAAGCTTCGTTATGTCATAAGTGTTTCGAAATTTCAGTGGATGTGACTCTGGCACTTTGATACACACTCCGAACCACTGATTCGAAACAAAAGATTTGTTAAGCTTCGAAGCTTCATGAAGCAGTGTTTTGAAATCGCCCATCCCTAGATATTGTTGAATAAAGTCGTTATTTTGTTTTTTTTGGCGCACAAAAAGTATTCTCGTCGCTTCATAACATAAAGGTTGAACCACTGTAGTCACATGAACTGTTTTAAATACGTCTTTAGTAGCTTTCTGGGCATCTGGAAGTGTTAATCATCTTGCCGGCAATGCAGGCCTCACTGAGCCATCGGATTTCATTAGAAATATCTTAATTTGTGTTAGGAAGATGAACGAAGGTGTTACGGGTGTAGAATGACATGAGGGTGAGTAATTAATGACAGAATTTTCATTTTTGGGTGAACTATCCCTTTAAGTGAGTAAAAAAAACACTTTAAGTTCAGCTAATTGCTTTTAATAAAAATTTCAAATATGTCTTCATTTATTTGCAATTAACATGCAGTTAAGTGTCTGAAAACATTACATTTAGTTCGCTGTTAAGTATATTCTTTTAAAGTATATAATACCCTTTTTAAAAGTATGCTAAAGTGTTTTTCATAAGGGTATGTAAGCAGCATTTGGTTTTGGAACCCAAAGCCAATAGTGAGACATTCCATTTTTGGACATGAGCTCTAGTACCCTAAAATGCTGTCTAGATAAGCAGATCTCTGGGTTTTGAGATCACAAGTTTTTTTCCCCCAGTACACACATAATGCATTGCAATATGCTTAGTAAAAAAAAAAAAGAAAAAAAGAAAAAAAAAGAAAAAAGATGGCGAATGAGGTGAGAAAGAGTTCTTATAAAATCTTGATTTATAGTTATTCAGTTTAATCTAAAAATTTTCATTGTGTATTTTTATGTTTAAAGTTGTTTTGTTAGCTTAGCAACATGCTAATGTCACATATAGTCAAATGAAATCAGTTGAGTTCATTCTCCTGTACAGACTACTTTTGTCAAGTTGCTGCCCATGTACATTTTTTTTGTTTTTAATAAATGAGATTCCATATCAGTTCAGATGCTGTCTATGTAGGCAGGAGGCAACTTTGAAAAGAGCCTACTGTAGGTGTTGTCTCTCAGCCATTAAAGGAAGAAGTGTACAGGCCTGAAACCCACATGGAAGACCATAGTCACTTTCGCTGTCGCTCAGTCACGCCTCTCACTTTCATCCTCCTTTCATTTCCATTCTCATTGTAATGCACATTATCTTACATACTTTTTCCCCTATTGTATGGTTTTCCTTCTGTACTCCTCTCACACTCCCTCTGACTGAGTGACCCTCGGATGGCCAGTAATTATAGTCTTCAGTTAAGGAAGTGGTAAAATGCTGCTTACACTGTTACCACAGTCGTAACTCACTGCAGTCTTCAGGCTTAATGGGGGGTCAAATTCAGCTAAATGTTGAGGACATTGAAGAGAGATACTTTTCTACTATAATACCTCTCTACTATATAGAGTGTGAAAAACAGTACTCCAAAAGAGTAGCATGTCCGAATACCGAATATTACCTACTCACAGGCCCTGTTTACACCTGGTATTAAGATGTGTTTCGGTTGATCAGATTACAAGTAGACGAGGGAGACACATTGCTGTTTACACCTGGTGTTTTAATCCATCTCTTTTATCCACTTTCAACCACTTCTGTCCTGATTTCTTAGAGGGGAGGGTCTATGGGCAGGTAAATGTATGGGTTTTTTCAGATCTTATGGACAAAATAAGCTTGCACAATTTACACATGAACGCGATCAGAGACAATGGAAAAACATACGGAGAGAAGCAGCTTTGGTTTCTGCTCTGACAGCCGAATGACAGACCAAACACTATGAGGAACGGTGAGAGAACATTGTGCTTGGTACATTTTTCATCTTTAATCCAAACTTGGGTCTTCAGCCGACAAAGTTTAAATCCCGTCTGGCTAGTGCGCTCCCCATAATGTTTACGCGTTAGGTCAGTAGGTGGTCTTTTGTGGCTGTTTGAACACATCTACTTGTGATCTGATCGACCAAAACACATCTTAATACACACCGAACCTCTCTCTGAAATTTGGGGTAATGGCAAAGCTGAATTTTCAGCATCATTACTCCAGTCTTCAGTGTCACATGATACTTCAGAAATCATTCTAATGTGCTGATTTGCTGCTCAAAAAACATGTCTTATTATTAATGTTGAGAACGGCTGCTTAATATTTTTTGTGGAAATCATGATACTTTTTTAAAGGATATTTTGATGAATAAAAAGTTGAAAAGAACAGCATTTATTTTAAATAGAAATATTTTGTTACATTGTAAATGTCTTTACTGTCATTTCAATGCACCTTGCTGGATAAAGGTATTACTTTTCTTAAAGAAAAAAAAAACTTTTGAATTGTAAAAGCTTTTTCGCGTTAGAGTTTTGGGTCCCATAAAGCAAAACAAAAACAAAACGCACAAAAAAGTAACCCTTAGGATGTACAGACAGAGTTCCAGGAAAAAAAAGGAGGAGTTTAAATTGACTGGAAAGTGACCCAAGTCTCTGTGTGCCAGGGTTGCGGTGTGTCTGTGTGTTTGTGTTCACACCGCTGAACCCTGTAATTTGCAGAGGGAGACAGACTGCTGCGAGACAAGCTTACATTCAAAAACTGCACTCTCCGTGATGCTGCTCCTCACATTATGTTTGGACTTT
>RJVU01000170.1:229308-242771 GCA_003731715.1 Anabarilius grahami | reverse complement strand
CATTTGATGTTATGAATTATTTTATTAGTAATTTTAAGGGAATAGTTCAAACAAAAATGAAAATTCTCCCATCACGAGATACATATGGAATACCATTTCAGCCTCAGAGTACAAATAAAACTAATAATTGAGAGAAAGTTTAAAATAAAATTTAATGTTTTTGAAAGATGTCTCTTATGCTCAAAAAGGCAGCATTTGATTTGATTAAAAATATAGATTTGATAAAAATTATGAAATATTATTGCAGTTTAAAATGTTTTTATAATAATATATTTTAAAAAGTAATTTATTCCTGTGATGGTAAAGCTTAATTTTCAGCATCATTTCTCCAGACTTAAGTGCCACATGATCCTTCTGAAATCATTCTAATATGCTGATTTGGTATTTGATAAAAATAAGAAATATTTTTTTTAATGTTGAAAACAGTTGTGCTACCTTTGTTTTGTGGAAAATTAAATTTTTTTCCCCCATTTATTTAAAATAATAATCATTATACATGTCTTTTACTATCACTTTTGATAAATGTATTGTGTTCATGCTGAATAAAAGTGTAATGTGTAAGTAAAGTAAGCTAAGTAATTAAGTAAGTACTGACCCCAAACGTTTGAATGGTAAAGTAAAAATTTTCAATTATTAAAGGCTGAAACTGAAAAAAAAAAAAAATAAAAAAAGTTGCAATTGTGATTTATATATAATGAAGCACATTAAAGCAATGCGCTGTAGGTCAAAATGAAGTGGTTTAGGAGACACACTGCGTGGCATGAGCGTAATCCCAGAAGCATGTAATTGTGAGCAAACAGTGTTTCTCAGCGTACAGCTACAGCAGGGTATTTTTCCACTGACAGGCAGGTCAGACTGTAGGTTAAAGGAAACAATAAGAGATGATAGAAACCAACGGAGTGTTTTTCTAGAGGCGTGGACGCACAGTTAAATAGGTGAAATATGGTGGCCTCAGCAGGTGGGGGGGATCTAGGTTATATCTAATAGAGTGAGAGATTGAGGGAGACAGACGGGAGGGAGCTTTTTCCCCCCGCTTTCGCCTGTCTGGGTTTTTCTTTGAGCTCAGCAGGACTGGTAGAGTCCGTCTGCTAATTCGCATTTCACACATACCAACAGGAGGCCTCCGACAGACGGAGAGAGGGATTGTGGGAAGGAGTGAGGAAAGGCAGGACTGTAATAAGGGAAAGTGTGAACGGAAAGACGACATAGATTAATGGAAAATTTGTAATAGTAACAGTGTGAAAGTGGTGGATGTGCTGTAGAGGTCAGATGCTGAAAATGTCGATCAGTAGAAAAGTCGGTCATTAGGTTTGGTTTGAGTTGGCATGACTGAGCCCCGGGCGGGCAGATTCCAGGGTAACGCCAGTTAAGGTGCCAGGCTTTGGCTCTCTCCTAGATACCTTTTTCCACTGTGGTGTATCCTATTACAGCAAGAAAGAAAATGTATTTATTAATTAGTGCACAGGAGATGCTCTCGCAATTGAACAGATCTGGAACCTTTTTTGCAGAGAAGAGTGGGAAAATATTCCCATGTCTAGATGTGCCAAGCTGATAGACTCCTATCCAAACAGACTGAGGGCTGTAAAAAAATACAAGGGTGCTTCAACTACAGTAAGTATTACCTCAGGGGTGTGCACACTTATGCAGTTTTCAACAATATATGAAACCAACAATAAAGGGATAGTTCACCCAAAAATGAAAATTCTGTCTTTAATTACTGAAACTTTGATGTTTCAAAAAGATCATAAAGAGATCTTAGAACTAATCCATATGAATTGAGCAGTTTAGTCCAACTCGCATCAGTTGTGGTAAAGCGAAGCTCAAGCATGTTTGCTTGACGTGTGAGAACCAGTGAGGTTCATTCTCAAGTGTTACGCAGCACGTTTGAGCTTCCTCTAGAACTAGTGAGGTTCATTCTCATGTTACGCAGCACGTTTGAGCTTCCGCAGGAACCAATGAGGTTCATTCTCGTGTTACGCAGCACGTTTGAGCTTCCTCTAGAACCAGTGAGGTTCATTCTCGTGTTACGCAGCACGTTTGAGCTTCCGCAGGAACCAATGAGGTTCATTCTCAAGTGTTACGCAGCACGTTTGAGCTTCCGCAAGAACCAATGAGGTTCATTCTCGTGTTACGCAGCACGTTTGAGCTTCTCGAAGAACCAGTGAGGTTCATTGTCGTGTTACGCAGCACGTTTGAGGTTCCGCAAGAACCACTGAGGTTCATTCTAGTGTTACGCAGCACGTTTGAGCTTCAGTAAGAACCAATGAGATTCAATCTAATGTTACGCAGCACGTTTGAGGTTCTCGAAGAACCAATGAGGTTCATTCTCGTTTTACGCAGCACGTTTGAGGTTCTCGAAGAACCAATGAGGTTCATTCTCGTGTTACGCAGCACGTTTGAGCTTCGGCAAGAACCAATGAGGTTCATTCTCGTGTTACGCAGCACGTTTGAGCTTCCGCAAGAACCAATGAGGTTCATTCTTGTATGTTATGCAGCACATTTGAGCTTCTGCAAGAAGCAGTGAGGTTTATTCTCATGTTACGCAGCTTGTTTGAGCTTCGGCAAGAACCAATGAGGTTCATTCTCGTGTTACGTTTTTGAGTGAACTATCCCTTCAATGCAAAAAGAACAGCTCTTTTCCTTCATCATGGATACACTTATTTATCACTGACCCAAGCCCTTATATACACATACTGGAGCCCAGGCATGCACATTCATGTGTAAAGACCAGACTTATATCATCACTTCTTGATCATGTCTTTAGATAACCGGATTTCAGGATGAAGGCTGTTTGGGTTATGGAAACCTGAGTCAGAACATCTTCATATGTATTCACTTCACTTATCTGTCCATCTCTCTCTTCCTTTGGTTTGCGTCCAGACGCTTGCTGTGTTGCATCCAGACGCTCGGGCCAAGTAAGAGCTGTTTCGCTGGAGGACTGTGGCCGTGAGGGATGTTTTGTGTGCTGTCCAGAGGCTGTAAATACCAGCAGAGCAAGAGTGGTTTATTTACTTTGGCTGAGACCTCAGCAGCTCAAACCCGAGACACCGAAAGAAGCTCTGATAATCCTACTTCTCTGGAACATTTGTCTCTGTGACTGAGCTTTTGGTTTCTAGATCCAGCCCCAGAGGAACAGAGATAGAGATGAGGAGTGATAGCATGATGAATCTGGACTGTCTCTCTCTGTCTCTGTGTCCTGAGGAGACGCATGACTGACAGCAAATTCACAGCTGTGAATAGAGCTGATTTATATGGTGGGGACAGAGTTTTACGGAGACCGTTGTGTATATAATCCATCAAAGTGCTTCCCCATTTATGAACTGGGAGTTTTTTGTTGAAGTGTGTTTAATATTAATATGCATTTAATGTTATTTATTTATTATTCTGTCCAATTGTTGAATATTATTGAAATAGGACTGTCAAAGTTAATATAAAAACAAGATTAAATGTTTAAAGTGTTTGAATTTTATGCACTTATTACGCAAAACACAAAAAGAAGATATTTTGAAGAATATGGGTATCCAGACAGTTGATGACCCCATTGACTTCCATAGAGCAGGGGGAAAAAATACTATGGCAGTCGGTCAATATCTTTTGTGTTCAGCAGAAGAAAGAAATTCGTACTGGTTTGGAAGAACTTGAGGATGAATATATGATGACAATTTTAAATTTTTGGGTGAACTATCTCTTTAATGTACATTAAGTACAAAGACTTTGTACATTATGACTGCAAAACAGATCAGTGCCCAGACAGCTGTGGACAGACCTGCAGGAGTGATGGATGGGAACCTGCCAGCTGATTTATGTAAGAGAGGAAGGGGAGGGGTACGTCCACATTAAACGCAGGTTTGAACCCTGCCAGAGGCTCTGCCGTCCCCTGGATCTTTGAAGTCTTGAGGGTAAGTGGTCTTTAGGGACCCTGTTTGTGGAGGCAACAGTGTGCCTGGATCTTGCAAAGTGCCATTGAGGGGCGTGGGCATTAGAAATCCTGAACAAACCGTGTTTTGGACCATGAAAACATTTGGATTTCTTTCGTGACATCATATTTGGCTTTGTGTGAGTCTTTTATTTTTACCAGTAGACTTGTCATGGGTGTTTTTACAAATTTCATCTTTGTTTTTAACAACTCTGTCAGAGAGTTTATGAATGTGCTGTGCTCCAGAGTTGGGTCGAGCAACCATCTTCAAGTAATCAGAAATTCATCAATCATTTTTATTTGATGGATTGGTTGGCCCCACCGCCCAACCCAACAGTGCATCATGAGATCGTTTCCATTCTCTCTCTCTTCTTCATCCATGGCAAATGTCTATGGAAAATTCCAGCCTAATTACTGTGATTTATGTAAAATGTCAACTTTCGGTCCATCTGGGAAAATATCAGGATCTGTCTGTGGAATCTAGAGTGGATTTTTCTGAAGGGAAATGTGGCAGAGAAATAGATGGAGAACGGGGAATCACTTACACAAAAAGATCATTTTTCATCTTTAGAGACAAAGGAGTACAATGCAAAGGATATCCAGATGCCTTAATTCTATGTCAGCTTTGTGTCACAGTAGTTCACTGATAAGTTCATGTTTCTATTTGTATGTGAGGAGAGAAAGAAAGAGATCAGACTGAATACTGCTCAATTTATATAAATAGATAAAATAACTATTTTCTATTTTGAAGTGTAATTTATTCCTGTGATTGCAAAGCTGAATTTCATGCAGCCATTATTCCAGTCTTATTTAATTTAAAATGTAATAACATAGTATATTAAAACATATTTTTATTACAAATTTATTGCAAATATTATGGTATTTTTAAGAAAAAAAAATCATACAGTTAGGGTTTTATTATTAGACAATTTGAAAAAAGTAAAATATGATTTAAAAATGATATGAAAGTATTTTGTAAAATATGATTTGATTTACTGTACTAAGAGTCATCCCTTTCCTGTTTTATGAAATTGGATTCTTGCATATTGGTTACACCACAGTGAATAACATTTAGTGGATAAACTTTTTCAAATATTAACAAAAAATGAAACTCCACTACATATTCTTTTTTTTCAAGAAACGCATATGAGAACCGTTATGCCACCTAGATGTTTTGACCCCAAAATTAAAATGTCATGAACATCATCTATAAAGTATCCCAGAATGCCTCATTTCCAGACAGTAAACACATCAGACACAGGCTATTTCATGCATTAATCTCATCTCAGTTCTCTGGAAGTGTGTGGGAGGATGAGCCCTCAGTCAAGTCAAAACCGAGAGCGCCGGAAAAGATTTACCCAGAATATCCCACACCATTATTAGGTATTTTAATCTTGTTTCCAATCCTGCTGGTGGTGTTGCATTTTAATATTGTTAAATCGTCTGAGACATCTTTGGGTGCTGACACATATTTTAATGGCTCTAAAAAGTAATTAAATTCCTGAAAGTCTGACCTTGTTTTGGAGGGTTTTGAGGTGTTATAGATAAAGCAAACTGATGCTGGTGGTACTTTTATGTTACAATGTGCTGTGTATTTGTCATATCTTTATGGTGATATTGCTCATGACTTTTATTGTAAAAGGTCTGGTCTATCTAGACTTCGTCTATAATATCTGCAGAGAGCTATCTGTTAGCGTTTCCATTCAGTCTCAATGGTAGTTGCTCATCTGACCCTGGAAACATTATTAGCAATCTGTCTGTAGCAAGGTTAGCAATTCAGGGAAGAAGGAGGCAGGAACCAGCAAACGTTTCACAAACTTTATTAATTATAAAATAAACAAACACAAAACGAAATTAAAAGTGATAGTCCCTTATGGACGACTGCCACAGACACACATAAACAAAACATAAATAGTTGAGGCCTGGTCCTCTCTTGTCGTTCTCTGCCATCGCTCCTCCTCCTTGAGAAACTCGAGACCAGTGTAAAAAACATTGTGCGCTTTTGTGCAGGCAGTGCGGCACTTATGTTTTGCCAAATTTAATATTTTCTGTCCGCTAGAGGTCGCTAGAGGTCGCTATTTTACCCCCCGGAACACGATTTTACCACCCGGAACACGATTTTACCACCCGGAACACGATTTTCTTTATTTTTTAGTAAAATCCGCGTTTTTGGCAGGGCTCCCCTGGTAAAATTCACATTCAAGGGCTAAATATCATGTTATTTGGGGTCGATTCAACCCGCAGACATTTACATTTATGCGTTTGGCAGACGCTTTTATCCAAAGCGACTTACATTGCATTATACTATACATTTGTATCTGAGTATGTGCAATCCCTGGGATCGAACCCATGACCTTGGCATTGCTAGTGCCACGCTCTAACCACTGAGCTACAGGAAAGCTATGACATGAAAATCAACCCGCGGAAAAAGTGTAAAAGTAGCCCAATTCCACTGGAAAACCGCGGACTTGGCAACACTGAAATGCGTACGAGGTTATAAGACGCTTTCGCAGATTTTTTTTTTCTGACCTGAGGGAGGGGTTCTAGCAGACCAATCACAGGGAGGGGAGGTTATTTTGGTAACACGTAAAGCCTTTATGTATGAAATGCATTATATTAACTTATATTAACTTAACTTATATTATTTTAACTTTGGTTACAATTATTTATGAAAAGATATAATGCATTATAAGGGCTTTAAGTAAAGTGTTATCGTTATTTTTATTTAAAGTTTATGGGGGCACGTGAATAAAAAGAAGAAAAAAGATGTGCACAGATAAATCATTTATAATAAATTTGCATAAACATTTTTAAGAATTGGTTATTTTGATTTCATGGTGACTTTATCATCAGATGCTTAGTTACTTTTCCCAAATGTTTCGAGAGTCCCCTCATAAAAAATAAAATAAAAATATTACATTTACTTCTATCTAACTAACTAAACTAAAAAAAACTTTGACTTGAAATATTCTTTTCTTTTGTATTTCGACAAGATACAGCCTGTGCAAATGAAAAACAGCCCTGCAATTTTACCATGAACAGACGTCACCACCATAGGTGAGGGGCTTTTGAGGTGTGCCTCATTTGGTCTACATTTTCACAGCTGACCTTCAGGGAAGGAGAATAATAATTCCTGGAAAATCTGGAAGTTATTTTACTGATTCACAGATAGAGGTCAACTGTAAAGGAACAGTCGGTGTTCTCATTAGAGTAGTTGTTTTTTCAGTGGAATAAAGCCAGAGCTTCCTCAACACAGAGTGTGAGAGTTTTCTTAAGTATATTTTCTTTTATGTAAAATGCATTTATGAGCGCACACAGTGTACATGTTTGGGTCAAATATGGGTTTGTTAATATTTGACCCAAACAACAACCCAGCATTTTTTTTTTTTTTTTTTTTTTTTAGAGTGTAAGTGCTTAGACATAAATATAACAGAGGACTACACTTGACTGATCTGAATGAATTGTGTAGTGGAAAATGGGCAGAATATGTTTCCCAGCAGTGCAATGTGTGGTGAGTGGGTACGGTGCCCACATCAGCTGTTGTTGAGTCATCCAGAGAGTTTGTGCAAAGAAAAGAAGTGAGTACCTGTGTTATCTAAATGCAATAATTAATTTACTTACTCATGCATGGTCACACTTTTAACTTCTAAACATGTTTTGGCTTACCTCACTTGCTTTTTCCCCTAAACTCATCTTGTTTTTTTTTTTGAGAATAACACTAGTAGTCATGAATAAAAGGAAGCAGCAACCCTGATCTAATTTTGTGACCATGTGAGGTATCACCATGTCTGGGTATTTTGATTTCCCTATCGCATGCACTAAAAACACTTTCGTCCTTGTGTTTCCTCTTTACCAACTTCCTGTCTCTGCAGTTTAAGTACCAGAGACACTGTATGTTTATAAAACAATGATGTGAACTTATGATCAAATATATATATATATTTATATAGTGCCTTCTCAGTTAATATGAGGTCATAAACTGCACGAATAATAATTATAGGACTTTGGCTCTGTTCCAAAACTTTGTGGGTTACACTTTATTTTGATAATGCACTTTAGACATTTTACTAACTATAAATAGCATGCATCTGCACGTCAACTCTCATTGGAGATTTAGTAGACTGTAGTAGACTCTTAGGTTAAGGTTAGGTGTTAGGGTTTGGATTAGTAGATTGTTGACATGTAGTTGCATGCAAACGCCTCTCAGGCGTTCAAGTGCAGCTCCTGTCTTGGCCCCACTTTATATTAATTGGCCTACTACTACTACCACTATGTACTTACATTTAAATTAATCATTTGATACTATGCACTTATTGTGGACATACATGTTTTTACATTGTACTTATATTTTAAAAACACATGCATGTAATTACATCTGTAATTAATTTCTGTAATTACATTTATAATTACACTGTTGACCCATCATTACACCTCACCCCTACACTTAAATCTACCCATACCACCAAACCTGTCCCTAACCTTAACCGTATCCCACCTCTATAGCAGCAAAAGCGTTTTGCAATTCATTGAGTACCCATTAAGTACATTGTACTTATTTTTTTTAAGTAAGTACATAGTTAAGATCTCCTAATATAAAGTGGGACCCCTATCTCTTTGAATGGGGAAACATCAAATTCTCCAAAGCTGTTTGGCAAGCTTTCGATTTAAATTTCATATTTGAAATCGGCAATTAAATCTGACAACTGTCTCAACAACAATACATTTTGTTTCGCTTGAATCATGACAAAAAAACTGTACTTTTCAGGCTGGATCAAGCTAATGCGCAGTCCTATAAGTGTGCGTCTCTAGTGTCTCACTTCGGAGGCGTGCGTCTGACTGTTTACCAATCACGATTGTCTCTTATTTAGAAGGCGGGACATATTCCGCCATTTTGTGTGTTGCACTTTCTCCCATTCAAAACAATACAAGTGACACATCTTGTGTTATTCTGTAGTCTTTGCTAATAGTCAGTAGAATGTCTGTTGGGGAGCATCAAAATAAAGTGTTAGCAGACATTAAGCAGACAGTCTACTAATACTCTAATGAAAGATGTATAGAGTTACAGTTTTTTTCAGTTGCTAACAAGCATTGTTCAATACCGAAACCACATTTTCAAAACTCTTCACACAGTCAGCATTACCAGCATGAATGTTGGCCAAACAGTTAATCTCACCTACAAAACTCACTCAGACCAACATAACACTGGCAACATTTCTCATTCAGAAAACATACATTTCATTCACAACACACTGACCTAAAAAAACACTTACAACAGGAAGCATTACATAATTGATGAACTTTTCTTTTTTTAAAGTTTCAATGATTTTCCACATAAATCAGTTCTTCATATAGAATACTGTAACACAATTTCACTTTATTGAAAGCATTTGAAGCTCAAATGAATCAGAAATTAATCAAAATTTCATTTTTTATATGAATATAGTACTTGAAAATTATAACCAAAAGGTGAAAAAAAGAGGGGAAAAAACTCCAGGGCTGCAATGATAATAAAAAAAGAATAAATAAAATACATTCTACACATTACTGTAACAACATGTGTAGTTGTTCATTATAGTAAATTACAGTGATGGTTCTAGTCTGCTCTCTCTCTCTTGCATTTGGCCACAAGTTCTCATCAAGTGTGAAGTGACATGTGGCCAAGTATGGTGACCCATACTCGGAATTTGTGCTCTGCATTTAACCCATCCAAGTGCACACACACAGCAGTGAACACGCACACCGTGAACACACACCCGGAGCAGTGGGCAGCCATTGCTGCGGCGCCCGGGGAGCAGTTGGGGGTACGGTGCCTTGCTCAAGGGTCTCACCTCAGTCGTGGTATTGAGGGTGGGGAGAGCGCTGGACATTCACTCCCCCCACCGACAATCCCTGCCGGACCTGAGACTCGAACCCATGACCTTTGGGTTACAAGTCCGACTCTCTATCCATTAGGCCACGACTGCCCCAATCAACATCACCTGCGTGGAATTTCAGCTAAAATTGCAATTAGCTTGTAATGATTATTTTTTAAATTTTTGGCTATAAAATTGAGAATATTTTAAAATAATTGCTGCATAAATGCTTGGAATTTGCCATCATTCGGTTTTGAATGTGTTTTTAATCATTTTGAATTCAGTGTGTTAGCATTAGAAAAATGTGCTGAAAATACATAATATTTTGCATGTTGTGGAGTACGAATGGGAAAAGAGTTCCTGAATTTTGAAAAGTGTGGTCACTGAATGCATTTTGTCTGAAAGCAATGAAAAATTGTTCACAGTTTTGTCTGCGTTGACTTCTGTTTCGCTGACTGTGTGAAGAGTTTTGAAAACGTGTTTTCGGTATTGAACAATGCTTGTTAGCAACTGAAAAAAACTGCAATAGTTAGTATAATGTCTCAAATGGACCACCGGAATAAAGTGTTACCCATGTCATACCAATTACCTTAATAAAGATTGATGAATGTCAGCAAAAGAACAGTATATGAGATTTGTTGATTTTTAAAAAAAAAAATTATTTTTGCTGCTCTGTTACTTTATTCCATCTGATTCATTCCGCAACGAGGAATACACACTTTTCATTGGCAGGCAATTTGCATTCTCTGGCTCTGAGACTCCCAGCACATGTCACAGTTGACTTAGAGAGTCAGAGGTAGAGAAGTTCATATCTCAGAGTGTTGCTTAACACCGACTAGTCTGGCAGACAGTTTTTCTCTCTGTCTTATTCTCACTGTCGGTTAATTTGTCCATCCACTGTTTTTCCGCTGCTCATTTAAAGACACATGCACACTAATCACGGTATGGATCGGACTACATCTGTGCAGACAGTTTGTCCAAAGACCAGAGGCAGACACACCTGTGCCTCATGAAGACGGCAGACAAACTCAATATAACCTTTCTGGAACACGTCTAATTCAAGTGAGCACATACGCATGTACAGATGCAGTAATTTCCTCTATTACTCAAGATTACGCATGGAGGGCTTCATTGTAAGTGAATCACCAGTGAAAGTTGCTTTCCCTCCTACTTTTAAACAGTGCCTGGGGTTCAATTACAAAGGTGATTTTTAAATGCAAAGTTCAGCCAAAAATGAATACGTGATCATTTGTTCACCTTCATTCTGTTCCAAACCTGTTTCAGACTTTCCATTTTTTTTTTTCAGGACCGTAAAAGTAAATAAAGTCGATAAAGCTATCAGAACAAGCCAAAATTTAAGTTGTTGTAGAGTTTTGTGTGCTGTTATCTGTAGTGACCAGATTATTGAAGAAGTGAATTTGTAAACAGGATCACTCTGATTTAAGAATGAATCATTTGTGAATCAATTAAACAGTTCACTGAAAAGATCTGACTCAAAAGAAGAATATATTTATGAATCAAGTGTCACTACTGTACTTCTGAGAGACCTAAAATATAGCACATAAATTATAGGGACCACTTTTATGATATGTTGATGGTGGCCATTCTCTATATGCTTTGATTGTATGGAAAAGAGCATCATGAACATTCTGCTAAACATCTACTTTTGTGATCCAAGTTTGGAACAAGATAAAGGTAAATGATTGCAATTTTCAATTTTGGGTGAAAAGTTTAGTTTCATTACGCAAATTGCATTGAGCTTAGATGCATACAGTATGTGTGAGGGTTTTTCTGAAGTATTTTCAGTCACAAAATTGGATTTCTTTGTGGCTTGCTGTTATATGAAGGCTTTGGTAAGAAGCTTGTGATCTTCCCATAGTGTCATAGAATGATGAAGTGCAGAAAACACATACAGTACTTGTAACCAGATTTGCATGCTGCATATGTTCCACATTTGCGTCTTTGGCATCAGTCATTTAATCTCCTCAGTATCACTTTAGAAACATCATTGTTCAAAGACAACCAACTGGAACTCTTAAGTGAAGATTTTAAAACGAATTAAGGCTTGTATTTTTCTTTTTCTCTACTGGGCACGCTGAGAAACAAAACAAAAACAGTTTCTCAGTCAAAACAGCTTCGGGTCTGATTACAGCTTCTCATAAACATGAGTTTCTCTGCTGTGTTTTCTGCTTGCTACAAAGAAAGCAAATATTTGGATCTCTCATTGCTTATATCATTCACTTTTTTTGTCAGTTGACTGTTGGATGACATGACTATTTTAAGGGACAGAAGATTAAAGGCAGTGGAAGAGAAAAAGCAAGACCTGAGTTTGTGTGAGAATGTTTTCAATGTGCTGCTCCGCCATGTGGCTGCTATTGGTATTGCATTGGGCACGTATGTACTATAATATGTACAATATGATATTCATTACTCTTGGCTCTGAGATATTATGTTTGTCAGCCATGTGGGGAAAAGTTTAAAAAGGTTTGACCAGAAATCTTCTTATATTTTTTCCAGTTTTTCTGTTTCATCATCAGGTGGCACTGATTACTGGCCCACTACTATGTATGGGAAACTCATTTGTCTCATTTCCAGTGAATTTTTGACATTGTAGATTTATTTTTGAAAATCTTGTCTACATAAGATGAAAACAAATGCAGTTTATTGAACACATATAATAGTGTGGCAAGTTGTCCCCCTATATGGAGCAGGTTATCACAAACATCATATTACTAAGTTTTCTAGATTTTTTTTTTTTTTTTGAAGAACAGATTATTGCAGTATATGTTTTACAATAAAATACTTCAGTCTTTCTTTTTCAAAATTGTAGGTTTAATTCAATGTGTTACTTGCTGTTTCTTCTGTAATTAATTGTGAAATTTACTAGCAAGTTTTGAATGGAAACTACACCATTTTTTCCCCAGTATATTATAAAACAAATCAATTCATAAAACACCTAAAATGTAAAAGGTACACCTAGATGCAGAATAGATGTTACTTTATCTGCTCGGATTGCTGTCGGACAGTTATTTGGACAGTATTTTGAGTATTTGTATGTTTGTATTGTTTTGTTTGGGTGTAATGCATTAGTAAGTAATTGATTACTTTACTCTTTCAAGGAAAAAAAAAAGTTGTTCAATTAAAGTTGGGGATTACTCTTAATTTTTCTGTAATTTAATTATAGTTACTGAACAATTCCATAAAAAAAACAAGTGGATAAAACATCAAAATTGAGTGTCTAATGATAAAAAGTTTTTATTGTAAACTTCTCCCTTTGGTCAGTTCAAGAATAATTTATGCAATTTTGATATTTATTTGAAAGACTTCAAAAAGCAGTTTCATGTCTATCCTTATATTATTCATCTAGTCAAGGTTGATATGGGATTTAGAGAGTAATAAGTAATGCAATACTTTTTTGAGGGAATAATTAGTACAGTAAACTAATTGCACTGTTGAATATGTAATTAGCACATTTACATTTATGCATTTGGCAGACGCTTTTATCCAAAGCGACTTACATTGCATTATACTATACATTTTGTATCTGAGTATGTGCAATCCCTGGGATCGAACCCATGACCTTGGCATTGTTAGTGCCAAGCTCTAACCACTGAGCTACTAATTAATACATTTATAGAGTAACTTACCCAAATCCATCCATCCATCCATCCATCCATCCATCCATCCATCCATCC
>RJVU01000170.1:217189-229277 GCA_003731715.1 Anabarilius grahami | reverse complement strand
CATCAATTGTTTTCTCTTTGTGTGTGTGTGTAAGGCAGTACTGCCCTTGCTTTCTCGGAGGAAACACAGGAGACACATCTTTCTCCTCTCATGCCATGTGAGCCACAGACTCTGATGGTATCAGTGGAAATGCGTCTCAGATCCGCTTCCACTTCAGAATGTGAACTCTCCCCAGCGTCTGTCTCACTGTAAGCACAGGAACAAAACACTCACCCGCACTGTCAAAATAACAGTGCAATGTGTTACTGTTTTTGTTCATACAGGAAATTAAACTAAAAATTATTGTCATATGTCGCTGGTTAGATGAATGGAAGAGACTGGATGTCCAGCATCCTCCTCCGCTTCCTCAGACATGCCTTGCCTTGACGTCTCAAGGGTCCACATTGCGTTCTGAAATGTGAAGTGTTTACTTTTTCCAATCTTGGCAAGGAATAGGACTGTCCATCTGAATTAAGCACTAGTGCACAATTAGATTATATTGGTGAAATACAGATCTGTTTACATTCCCTTTCATTCATTTGTCAGACACTTTAATTCAAAGTGATGTGCAGTATGTTTTTACGATGAGGACAGTTCCCCTGGAGCGACTTTGGGTAAAGAACCTTGCTGGGAACTCATCAATTACCTCTTCTGGGGTTCAAACCTACAACCTATCAGGCTTAATCTGTGGCTTAACCACTAAGCCAAAGTTGCCTCACTATTCAAACCATGTCTGAGCAAAGTTTGGCAGCACACTTCTACACACACTCCACTGACATCTTTGTGTATGTGTTAGAAAGCACTACGATTTCCATTCAACTCATATTTCTTTAACTAACAAATTTAATACTTCATCTTCCATTTTGCTCAAAATCTTGTGGTTTCTTTACAAGCTGGAGAGCTGTGCCAAAGACTACATACTGTGTTTGTACTCTCTTCTTATGGAAAAACACTTTGTTTTTGTATACTGTATGCTTATTTGTGTGTTTGTGTCATTGGGAAAGACTAAAAAGGGTGGGACGCAGAGAGAAAGACTGTACATGCCAATCCCTGAGAATTTCGTGAATACTGTGACTTTTACAATGACAGTGTTGTAATGGAAAAGAGTGTATGTAATATTCCAAGAGGTATTGATGAGTGCAGGAAATATCCCACACCCTGGATGCATCTGAGCAAGATGCAGTAAAAGAAAAGGGTAAAAAAAACAAAGAGCTTATTCACTAAACTGTTGCATCACTTTTGCACACAATATTTCAGCTCAAAAACCTGCATCTTGTATTTGTATGTGTATGTTAAAGGGATAGTTCACCCCCATGAATTACTCACCCATATACCATCCTAGATGTATATGACTATATTCTTTCAGACGAACACAATCAGAGATATATTTAAAAATATCCTTAGTCCTCTGCCAGAAGCTAGTTATTTGAATTTATAAAGTTTTAAATATGGATATTTGTCTTACAAAAATGCATCCATTCGCTTCAGAAGGCCTTTATTGTCCCCCTGGAGCTGTGTGGATTAATTTGATTAAGGATGAATGCATTTTTTGTTAGTTTTAAAACTTGGCCCCCCATTCACAACCATTATAAACCTTGGAGGACTAAGGATATTTTTAAATATATGTCCGACTGTGTTTGTCTGAAAGAAGATAGTCAGATAAATAACGTGTTTTTTGGGTGAACTATCCCTGGCACAATTAATGCAGTGCTAGAAGGAATTTGTATTGAAAAAGATGCTTGTTCACATTTTTCTATTGATCATGGCATCAGCAAATATTAATCAAATGATGGAGCTTAGCATTATAACTGGCCATATATCGAGATTTGCAGTATAGAAGCTCATTTTTAGCATTTTAAAGAGATGATTTATGTGTCTTGATCAAATAAAGCATGGCAGATAGTCGTGGTCTGCTGTATCTTCCACAATCTTACACTCAGAATCGACCCACAAGATCTGAAATTGCGGTCAACACTATTGGAGACCATTTCTTCTAGGCTATATAAGACAAACAAACAAACAAATAAATTATGCTTTGGTAAATCATGATCATCACATAAAAAGTCATAATTATGAGATAAAAATAAATTTTTAGAGAAGAATTTGAAATTGACACAAAGTCTAAATCATGAGATAAAGTTATGAGAAGTCAAAATTAAAATGTTTTTATGTATTATGCCATAGTCATAATTATGACTCACGTCATAATAACTTCTCATGATTTTTACTTGTCATAATGACTTTATCTCAATTTCGACTGTGTCTTATAATCAGTGTTAGGGTTAACAAACTGTGTTGGATTAACTTCATTTACTAAAGTAAACTGAACAAGCAGTAAATGTTATTTTTGGCCTACGTAATTGAAACATGTTCTTTCAAAATGAAAATTTTGAGTTGAGCCAATGGTTTCAAGTCAGTTTAGTCAGTTTTTTTTTTAAAGCTGCAGTCCGTAAATATTGCCTCTTTGTCACCATCTCTGTTTGAAATTATTTGCGGAAATATCATCTTTACGTGGATTGTGCATCGGCACGGCTCCTCAGACAGGATGAATCTAATGTTTGCTGTCAGTCACCGCACCGTTGGATACTGTACTTTCGGAATCACAGAATGTAGTCTTGGAAGTATGACAAATACTTATACTTTGTTCTCAAATTGTTAATGTTAATAATGTTAATTTAGTGTGTATTAGCGTTACCTGTAGCATTACCTGTCATAATGACTTTTTATCACAATTTCAACTGTATCTTATAATCAGTGTCAGGGGTAACGCATTACAAGTAACACAAGTTATGTAATCAGATTACTTTTTTTCAAGTGGCTAGTAAAGTAACACATTATTTTTTAAATTGACAAAATATCTGAGATACTTTTTAAATAAGTAACGCAAGTTGTTACTTTGTTTTCCCATTGTTTGCAGTGAAATGCAAACTCAGAATATTATGCAAAACGACAATAATAAAATATGATGAATAACATGTATACTTTATGTATTTAATCTTACTTTATTAACCACACAGATATGAATTTGCTCTTCTTTCAGTAATGTAAAAAGTAACGTTACACATTACTTTTTCAGGGAGTAACATAATATTGTAACACATTATTTTTAAAAGTAACTTTCCCCAACACTGCTCATAATTGACAGTATATTATACTTTTTAATTTTTGTGTAATAATTATAATTTACCCCAACTTTTTTTTTTTGGTGGAAATGGGCTTCCATACATCACAGAGTTTGTGAGCATATTTGCGGCATTACCTGGTATATTATCTGTAGAGAACCAGACACTAAAGCAACACAAACAGCATGTGGAAATAAGCAGAGAGAATAGAAGAGAGGATCAGCCAAAATGTCTCACTCGTTCTGTATTCATTGTTTTGTGATCCATTTCAGTTACAGCATTATTGTAGAACAGAGGTTCTCAATAAAAACCATAAAAGTGTCAGTCTCAGAGTAACATAAAGTGGTTTTACGGGTTATTGGACGCGGAGGCGGATTTTAGTTTGCTCTCTAGAGTGAGTGTGAGAGAGAGAGAAAATAAGCCGTAGCAAGGATTTCTGCTCCATTGTTGTACCTCTGGAAACTCTCCAAGAGAATGATATGAGCTTAACTCACTCCTGAGATCCTTCAGTGCCGAACGGACCATGCCTCTTCCTGCAGGATTACACAGTTCACATCTAGTTTAGTGTGGCACTTACTGTCTGTGTCAAAAAGAGATTAGCTGACAAAATCAGTCTGTGACACAATGCCCCTGAGACAGGCATGATGTCCTCCTGTCTAGACGGCCTGACTTTAACTCTGCCATGATCTCTTCAGTAACAAACACACACTGAAAAAAGAGATAGGATGTTGCGGATGTCACACATTTTCAGTTTCAGCTTTTAACCTAGTTTTAGAGACTGATAATTTAAAGTACAGTTCATCATTTATTGACCCTCATGTCATTTCAAACCTGTGTGTCTTATCTGAGGAGGATGAATGGATGGATGAAGGGATAAAAAGTGTGATATGAAATCTGGATCGATGGATGCACCAGATTTGATGTGTCATGACAGTTGACATTTTGGTATTGCAGACCAAAGGAATGTTGCAGGATTACCTAAATGGAGAGGTTGCCATGAGCCATGGGTGTTTTGGAGAAATGGAGTCCATCTGGAGGATAGCCATCCGAGCATTTCCTCTCAGTCCATGTGGCTTACATCGCAGTGTGAAGAGTCCATTAGCAGAGCTCACAGCAAACTGACACAGTCAATATTAGCATAGAACACACACAGACACACAAGGACGGACAGCCGCACATGATGGTGTCTTATTGATGAAGTGTAAATAGAGAGACTGTAAATGTTAATTCAGTGCAGTTTTCATTAGTCCTTCATTCTGTAATTATGCCAGTGAGTCTGGCCAACAACCAAAAGCTTTTGATTAATGATAATTTTTTAGTGAACTAATAGCAATCTCACAGAAAAGGAAAGTTGTTGTCTTTTTGTGGTAAAGATTGATTTTGACCCTCATTTTCTGGGTTACACCATTTCGATTTAAATGAATGGGGCTGTTCCATAAACGTTAAAATAGTTCATTTATTTCAATAGTAGAGCCGCAAGGCAAAACATACTGTATGCATGTGATTTTATCACAAAATTCACTTACATTCAGTCCATCCATTCATCCATCTGCAACTCACAGTTGTCCATCCATCCATACAGTTGTCCATCTATCCATCCATCCATTCATCTGCAACTCAGTTGTCCATCCATCCATCCATCAGCAACTCACAGCTGTCCATCCATCCATCCATCCATCCATCCATCCATCCATCCATCCATCAGCAACTCACAGCTGTCCATCCATCCATCCATCCATCAGCAACTCACAGCTGTCCATCCATCCATCCATCCACAACTCAGTTGTCCGTCCATCCATCCATCCACAATTCAGAGTTGTCCATCCATCCATCCATCCATCCATCAGCAACTCACAGCTGTCCATCCATCCATCCATCCATCCATCAGCAACTCACAGCTGTCCATCCATCCATCCATCTGCAACTCAGTTGTCCATCCATCCATCCATCCATCCATCCATCTATGCATCAGCAACTCACAGCTGTCCATCCATCCATCAATTTGCAACTCACAGCTGTCCATCCATCCATCCATCCATCCATCCATCAGCAACTCACAGCTGCCCATCCATCCATCCATCCATCCATCCATCCATCAATCAGCAGCTCACAGCTGTCCGTCCATCCATCCATCAGCAACTCACAGTTGTCCATCCATCCATCCATCCATCCATCCATCAATCAGCAGCTCACAGCTGTCCATCCATCCATCCATCAGCAACTCACAGTTGTCCATCCATCCATCCATCCATCCATCCATCCATCCATCCATCCATCAGCAACTCACAACTGTCCATCCATCCATCCATCCATCTGCAACTCACAGTTGTCCATCCATCCATCAGCAACTCACAACTGTCCATCCATCCATCCATCAGCAACTTACAGCTGTCCATCCATCCATCCATCTGCAACTCAGTTGTCCATCCATCCATCCATCTATCTACAACTCAGTTGTCCATCCATCCATCCATCCATCCATCCATCCATCAGCATCTCACAGCCATCCATCCATCCATCTGCAACTCACAGCCATCCATCCATCCATCAGCAACTCACAGCTGTCCATCCATCCATCCATCCATCAGCAACTCACAGCTGTCCATCCATCCATCAGCAACTCACAGCTGTCCATCCATCCATCCATCAGCAACTCACAGCTGTCCATCCATCCATCCATCCATCCATCCATCCATCCATCAGCAACTCACAGCTGTCCATCCATCCATCCATCAGCAACTCACAGCTGTCCATCCATCCATCCATCAGCAACTCACAGCTGTCCATCCGTCCATCCATCAGCAACTCACAGCTGTTCATCCATCCATCCATCAGCAACTCACAGCTGTCCATCCATCCATCCATCCATCCATCAGCAACTCACAGCTGTCCATCCATCCATCCATCCATCCATCCACAACTCAGTTGTCCGTCCATCCATCCATCCGCAATTCAGAGTTGTCTGTCCATCCATCCATCCATCCATCCATCACTCAGTTGTCCGTCCGTCCATCCATCCATCCACAATTCAGAGTTGTCTGTCCGTCCATCCATCCATCCATCCATCCATCTGCAACAGTTGTCCATCCATCCATCCATCCATCCATCTGCAACTCACAGTTGTCCATCCATCCATCCATCCATCCATCCACAACTCAGTTCTCCATCCGTCCATCCATCCGTTGTCCAGTCGTCTGTCCATCCATACAATCATCCAACCATGTTTTACATTCTTCTGATTTCTAGCAGTCATGCTGCGAGGGCCTCATCGTGTGTCAGTGTTTTTGTGTCAGAGTGTTTGTGCATAATCTACTCCCCCAAATGCAAGGCCCACATAGGGTTCAAGGCCAAAGCACAGCATCACCACAGTATCTATGATTTAGCACCAGCTCCCTAAGGATTACATCACTGGGGCTTTAATCGCTGTGGTTACTGTAGCCAAACTGGCAGAGCTCCAGTGAAGAAAGAAAAACCCCTATCAGCTCTAATGACTAGTGTTTGCTGGCACAAACTAGAAAAACAGTTTCATAGTCTATTTTTTCAACACCACACTTTATAGAACAGAGTAATGGGCTTTAACACACACAGACAATCTCTAGGTCACACGAAATGTGAAAGGAATTTTTGGACTAAATGATGTTATAGAACGTTAGATGATGAAAGACAGAATGATCATAAACACTGCAGTGTTTGGCTCAATCATGCATTCCACAGATTGAGATGTTCGTAGATCAGTAGAACTGCAGAACCCATTTGAAGATAGGAAATTTAAATGAGAAAATCAAGCAGAAAACAGACCATATAAGTCTGTCATACTCTTCATTATACAATGACAGACTAGGGGCCGGTTGTACCAGTTGTGCATAAGTTACAACGTAGCCTAGTTACGACGTACACACTACTAAATATTTTTAGACAATAATATTTTTAGATATAATATTGCACCATTAACCTTGAAATGTAACTCTGTATACATAAACTAAATCTTTAAATCTTTATTTCATACATATTGAAATGTCATAATCTACATAATCAGCATATGTGACTAATATATTAAGATATTATCTGCTGTGGACTATGCAGGCTGGGACAAATGTCCTGGCTGTTTGTTTCTGAGTCCGTCACGGGAAATGCCCAATAAAGCCCTGTTGTAAAACCACAGTAATGAACATCCTTTCTGCTTATAGCTTTATTTCACATTTTTAAGTATTTCAATTTAATATGTTTAACAATAAATGCTCTCTCACCACTGTGGTCGGCTGTGGTATGTAATTCCACAAGATTTTATGCTGCTGGAAATCTGTCTTGGCTGCATTTTATGAGATGTCCATGTTTGACTTTTTTCTCAACCAATGACCTTTTGATTTGAGGAAAATGTATGATGTTTACAAGGAAAAACATCCAAACACTTGAGGGCCATAAACATGAAGAATGTGGAGAGGCTTTTAATGTGGTCTACCTTGTGTTTGTGTTAGACTCTCACACGTGTTTAAAAGACATCAGAGACTTTGAGCTGGGGTGGGTGGAGTGCTGAAGCACCAAGGAGATGCAGAAAGATGAAGTCTTCCTTCCTTCCTTCATTCATTCATTTAGCTGTTCATTGAATTATTTATTTTTCTGTCCATTTATTCATTCATTCATTAATTCATCTTGCTGTTCATTTAATTATTTATTTTTCTGTTCATTTAATTGTTTATTTTTTCATTCATTCATTCATTAATTCATCTTGCTGTTCATTTAATTATTTATTTTTCTGTTCATTTAATTGTTTATTTTTTCATTCATTCATTCATTCATTCATCTTGCTGTTCATTTAATAATTTATTTTTCTGTTCATTTAATTGTTTACTTTTTCATTCATTCATTCATTTTGCTGTTCATGTAAATATTTATTTTTATGTTCATTTAATTGTTTATTTTTTACATTCATTCATACATTTATTTCGATGTTCATGTAATTATTTATTTTTCTGTTCATTTAATTGTTCATTCATTCATTCATTTTGCTATTCATTCATTTTGCTGTACATTTAATTGTTTTTCTATTCATTCATTCATTTGCCATTCATTCATTCATGCATTAGTTCATTTTTTTCTGTTCATTCTTTTTGCTGTTCATTTAATTGTTTATTTTTCTATTCACTCACTCACTCATTCATTTTGCTCTTCATTTAATTAATTTTTTTATTCATTCATTCATTCATTTTGCTCTTCATGTAATTTATTTTCTGTTCATTTGTTTATTTTTCTATTCATTTATTCATTCATTCATTCTTTCTTTTTGCTGTTCATTTAATTGTTTATTTTTCTATTTATTCACTAATTCATTCATTCATTTTGCTGTTCGTTTAATTGTTTCTTTTTCTACTCACTCACTCACTCATTCATTTTACTGTTCATTTAATTGTTTATTTTTCTATTCATTCATTCGTTCACTCATTTTTCTATGCATTTATTTATTTTTCTATTCATTTGTTTTTTATTTTTCTATTCATTCAATTATTTATCTTTTATTCATTTAATTATTTGTTTTTCCAGTAATTTACTTACTTTTCTATTCATTTAATTATTTTTTCTATTATTTTAACTATACAGTTTACATTTTTTTTTATTTTTTTTTTTATTATTACACTTACTGTACAGAGAGATAAAATGAAAGTTTTCTTTATGGACTAGGATTATGGTTTGAGTTACTCTGTGGTAAATAAAAATAGTATATAGACTTTATTTTGATGGGCCACTTTAGACTTTCAAACTATAAGTAACTTTGCAACTACATGTCATCTAACTCTCATTAGAGAATTAGTAGACTGTTAAGTTAGGGTTCAGGTTAATGTCTGTTGGGGGACCAACAAAAGTGTTTAAGCAGACAGTCTACTCATACTCTAATGACTGGTTTTTGACATGTAGTTGCAAGGTTATTTATAATTAGTACCCTGTCTAAAGTGGATCATCAAAATAAAGTGTAACCAGTATATTTAAAATTATTTGAAAAAAAAAAAAAAAAAAAAAAAAAAAAAAAAAAAAAAAAAAAAANAGTGCCCATTTAGATGCAAGCTAAGTAAACATGCTAAGTAGCTGAATAAAAGTGTGGTGGTGGTATCTGTCACACATCCATTTATTGACAAAGAGTGAATGATAGAGAGATCCAGACAATACTATATATATATATATGTAACACAGTTCGTAAATACGGGAAGAAGGAGGCGGGAACCGGCGAACATTCAACAAAACTTTAATATCAAACAAACAAATACAAAACGAAAGTAATGCCGGCAGACCCTCGCGGACGTCTGCCGGCCACACAAACATAATAAAACATAAAATAAAGTCCAGGCCTGGTCCTCTCTCGTCCTTCACTGTCGTCGCTCCTCCTTTTATGCTCCCGGAGCTCCTCCGTGAGGGACTCGAGGCCGGCGCGCCTCCCAGGTGGAGCTCATTATCTCTCGCGCCACCGGCCTCGCGCCGTTCTCTCACGGCTCTCGCCCGCCCTGGTCGCCACATACCCCCATCTCCCCTCGCAGGCCGGGGGGTACTCCCGCGACTGCGCTTACTCCCCCCCGGGGCCTGTCTCGGCGGCCGCAGCACCTGGGGGTAAGGACAGACGAGACGAGAGAAAGGAGACGGAAGCAAGGGGAGCGACAGGACGAGAGAGGGGAGAGAGGAAAAAAAAAATTCTGGGTCCGGTTCCCAGACACACTGCCGTTCGGTCCTCAGCCTGACGAGAGGCTCTTCCTCGCGGTTCCATGCGATGGCACTGGATGCTCGGTGGACGGCCCGATCCTCGACCGCCTCCTGGCGGCCGGCGATGGCTCCTCCGGTTGAGGGCAGCCGGCAGCGAGTCCCCCGTCCCCTGCTCCTCCCCTTCATGGCGGACGGCAGCAGGCTCCGGCCCACGGCGGACGGCGGCGACTCCTCCGCTCCCTCCAGGACGGCAGCCACCCCACCTCGTCCCAGGAGCACGGCATCCGGGTCTCCGTCCCGCCTGTCACTAGGCTCCAGCACCACCGCCTCAGGCAGCCTCTCGCGGTCTTCACACTCCCGCGCTGCCCGAACTCCGCAGCACCGCGATCCCCCTCAGCAGCGAGGGCTCTCAGACAGCATGTCCCTCCTTCCTCCCGGGTTTCGGCACCAATGTAACACAGTTCGTATATACGGGAAGAAGGAGGCGGGAACCGGCGAACGTTTAACAAAACTTTAATCTAAAATAAACAAATACAAAACGAAAGTAATGCCACACAAACATAATAAAACATAAAATAAAGTCCAGGCCTGGTCCTCTCTCGTCCTTCACTGTCGTCGCTCCTCCTTTTATGCTCCCGGAGCTCCTCCGTGAGGGACTCGAGGCCGGCGCGCCTCCCAGGTGGAGCTCATTATCTCTCGCGCCACCGGCCTCGCGCCGTTCTCTCACGGCTCTCGCCCGCCCTGGTCGCCAGAATATATATGAAAGAAATATACATTATATATATATTATATTTGAAGGTTTAAATCAAGTTGTGTAGCATTTATTCATCATTCTTGTACAAAGTCATATTTAGTTTTGCAACCACAAAGACTTTGACAGAAACAATGTAAATAATTTATGCTCATAATGACTTTCAGCTGTTCAAAACAAAAGGATTTTATTATTTCAGTGCAATGCATTAGCACGGCTGCTTTGTTCTATTGATCGTTTATATTTTTGATTGTCAGATATTTATTTTTTCAGTGAACTTCCCTCTATAATAATCATGTTCAGGGTTAGAGCCACAGCAGATCAAGAAACATATGTATAACATTATGCAGGCTCCACAATTTTAGACTTTTACTGCAACAGGAACAAATTCAGTAGTTTTACTGACCATCTGGATCACATTTTTATATTCCTTTATTCTTGTTACTGTGTATTTAAAGTAATTAGGCTAATTGACACTCACGTGTTACCTTGACTTGTCTAATTATTAGTTTACTGCGTTAATATAGTATTAAGATGTGACACGTAGAAAGCTGTGTGCGTGTTGTGTGTGAAACTTACCTGCCCAACATCAGCATTTGCGCTATAAATGATGAACTCTAGTGTATATCTGGAGGCTCTGAAGCATATGTTGTAGTTTAAGTGATATTGCTCCCAACTGTAATGTACACCGGCCTGCCATTACAGCAGCAGAGCGACAGACCATGATGGATGGGAGGAATTATCTACACCATTACATTATGCCATCCACTCCATTTGCCCCACTGGGTCCATCATGTACAATTTCACAATTGTTCTTCAGACATGCCGTCTCATAAAACTACCCATCATGCACAGGGAATTCACGCTTCATGTCCACTCATTTCTTTCTCATGCTCGCTCTGCTCTTTGCTTTCTCACACTCTTAATTGGACCATCATTATTCCATTAGATACTTGTTGTTTACAAAAAGATGTCCCTGCCAAATGTGTGGAGTGAATGAAGAAGTGGAAAAATGAAAAACGCAAATCATCTGTTATCAAATGAGCACACTTAACAGAATAAGGTGCCATTTACACATCATTTCCAACTAAAAACGGAAAACTTTTTATGCTTTTTGGCTGTTCATTTACACAACAACATAGTTTTGGTGGCCTGAAAATGCAAGCGTTTAAAAATAGGATTTCAAAGTGCAAGTTTTTGAATACAATACCATTATCGTCTCTGTGTAAAATGCAAAAATAATTTTTTGTGAAAACAGTGACGTCATGTGAATGCCTATTACGTGTTCAGTCTATAGGAGCGTAGTTTTTCTTTACAAAGTGGCATCGCCAACTACTGGCCTGGCATGCATAACACAGCCTTGTGGATGGGGATAGTTTTGACGATGTTGTCGTCTGTATGTGAAAAAAAAGCAAAGGAAAAACTATTCAATTTTTAGTACATCTTTGTTGTATATACCCTAAGAAAAGCCATTTGGCTGCGTGAATTTTCCCTTAGATAACCTCTTATGAAAGCTTGTTTCTGCCGCATAATAAACAAATTAGAGGTATAT
>RJVU01000170.1:198379-210224 GCA_003731715.1 Anabarilius grahami | reverse complement strand
AAAAAAAAAAAAAAAAAAAAAAAGCCAACACTGAGCTTGTCTGAGTTTATTATGAACTGTAAGACAAAAATAATGTTTTCAGAGATGAATGCATGTTTTGTTGTAAATTAATCATTCAAAACTAAACTGCCACTGGGAGACCACTGACGGTTGTCATTAACTGTATTGCATTACAGTTTTTCTCAATCGCTTTTTTGAAACAATCTTAACATTATCTAAACTGTTAGTGCAATTGTCACAATATTTAATTCATGCTTCAAAACCTAGTTAATGAGTCAGTTAATTGGCCAATGCCACCAAAATAAAAAGTGTTTTTGTCATTGTGTGAGCCACACTGGTCAAAATGTTAAGACGCATTTTCATCATGGAAAAAATTTTTATATACAAATTTCATGTGTTTTCTACTGTTTTCTGTACTATACAAGAATGGCAAGAATTAAGCAGTGTACTTATTGTGTTCATGTTGTATGTAGTTGTGCAAAACACTTGTGCTGCTATTGAGGTGGGGTAAGAGGTAAGGTTTGGATGGGTTTGGTGGTATGGGTAGGTTTAAGAGTGGGTTAAGGCATAAGGGAAGGGTCAACAGATTTAATTACAGCTGTAATTACATGCAGGTATTTAAAAAAAATAAAGTACAATGTAAAAACATGTATGTACACAATAAGTCTGTTATATCAAATGATTAATTTGAATGTTATAGTAGTTAAATACACCTAATATAAACATTTCTATTTATATAGCACATTTATTTTTGTAGAAATGTGTTACATGTCAACTGAAAATTCACAGTTGCTTCATTTTTACATACTCTATTATGTCTTCCCCTAACACCACACATTCTTATATATGTTCCTATTGCTCTTTTACGACATGCAACTGTGAATTTTCAGTTTACACATGTAACCCCTCAGGCCCTACTCAACCTGCTCTGTGCAGGCTTCGAACCCGGGTCTCTGGCAAGGAGGCTAAAGACAGCAGTCTCTAGCGTCAGTCGCGTGTAACGCAGACACTCTTACTAGCTTCTTTGGTGGGTTGAATTTTATATATAATATATACATTTTTCAATTGAAGTTTTAAAAAGGCATCTAAAATAATAAACTAAGTGCATATGTAGTATGTAGTGTTGTCAAAAATATCGATACATATCGATACTGAAATACCTGAAACACTTCCAATACTCATTTTCCGCAGAATAAACACACAATACCAGCTGCTCTTTCTCTTTCTCTCACACAAACCCGCTCATTTCATTTGCTCTGGATGAATATTGTTACAGCGCTTGGCATTTTGGTGTGGGATTGTGCATATTGCACATAATTTTACTCATTCCCGCAGATTTTGTTCTCACACTCAAAGTGGGCACACATAAAGCCACCTCTCAGTACTAAAGTGAGTTCTTTTTCACTGCTTATTGCACTTAAATAGTCAAATACACACAAAATAATGTAAAAATGCTGGTCTTGATGAGTATTTATGTAAACACAGTCAGTTATGTTTTAAGTGAACGTAAACAGTTGAGAAAGAAAACGTACTGTGTGACAGTATAATGGATCCTTGCGTCAGGTTTTAAAGCTGCAGCAGGCTAATATACCTGCTTCCAAATTATGAGATAATGTTAAAACTAACTATATCGCAGTTCTTCCACATGCGTCGATGTCAAAATTGTGGCCAGTGATAATGCTGAGTGGCTAGTAATGTCAAAAAAGTTAATGTCAAGCCCTGGGTGTAAGTAATGTTTATTTATTTAACCTAAAAAATGTGTCAACATTAAGTGTAACTGGAATATGAATTTACATAAAAAAAATAAAAATTCAAAAATTCAAAAAACTGTGAGGTCTTTGCCTCATTTCAGAACACCACTTCACGCCACTGATTATTTTATGTTTGTTTCTTTGTTTGTGTTAGAGAAACTGCATTTTTTTTCCTGTTTTCCTTTCTGCATAAAGCAGTTTGATCATACTTCGTAATACAAGAGGCCCACTTTCCACATGCCAGCCAGAGAACGGTATAAACACGATCGATTTCACGAGGCCCCTGCAGCTTCCACAAGCTCACACACATGAGGTCAGCGTAATCAGCCCACCCTCGCTGTCTCGGTTAACTCTTCTCTGCCTTCCTGTCAGTCGACTAGACTCAGTGGCTCTGATATGATAGATGGCTCCTTGCTGACTTTGAAAAACTTTCTCTCTCTGACAGGTGCAAACAAATATTATTCCTCTTTGCCCTCTAACTGATACCTGTGCCACATGTGGGCTGCTTCGGTGTCTTGTAACATTGGCTCTTTTAGCTCCGGTCTCCTCCTGCATTAAAGGCCCCTACTGTAAACCTGCTAAAGACAGCCAGAGGGAAGACGGTTATGCGAGAGTGTGTTACTAGTTACAGAGATAGAAGAGGAGGCGATGGGACACTGGCTGCAGGCTCAGCATAGCACACTGTTTATACTAGAGGACATCAAAGCTCTCATATATAGTGTATAGTACATTGGACAGTACACTTTAACCATATTTCAAAGACAATAGAAGTAATTATGAAATTAATTACATATAAATATGTATATAAGTGGGTCAAAAATCACTACTAATTGCATTTACTATGAATTTAAACTAGAATACATTTTCATGCATTTGAGTGTTCGGAAACATTACATTCAGTTTGCACTTAAGTACAGTATGGCGATCTCAGGTGACTTTTGAAAGTTTTGATATACAAATTGGCTTACTTAAAGTTATCTATGTACATTAAATGAGGATTGGAGAAAAAATTCCAATGTAAAAAAACAAACAAAAAAAAAACAAACAACTTTCACATTCTTGCAAGATGACTATTCTTTTTCTCAGACATGAAAAATGATCCTTGTTTCCAGACTTTGTTGATTCTTGTGGGAATCCTGCTACAAAGTTTCAAATTCAGAGTAAATTAAGCAAAGCACATGGTTTGTTCTCTGTGTAGAGCAGAATACTGCAATCAGTTCGGTAACTCAAATGTCTCCACACCCTGCTAGTTTGGAAAATAATCATCATTGCCAAACCCTTCAAAATGTCTGGCAGATATCCTGATTTTTCATCCCTCAACTCTGATTAATCTCTCCTAGTGCTTTTATGTCAAGATAAGGGTGTTTCTGGTGTTTCAGGGTGCTGAAGTGTTAGTCAGAGTTGCTGACTACCCAGCCCATGTGTCACTCAGACTGTGGCATAGGGACATGCTACTAGTGTTTCTCAGCTGTGGTCATCACTTAGAGAAACTGAGAGGACACTGTCCGCATATCATGTGTCATTTAATGTTCAGTAAGAAGACTACTAATGATGCTCAAAGATGCACTAGATGAAAGCAACCAATTTACTGACACATATGTTCACTAACAAGGTTTTTTTTTGTTTTATCAAACATAATGAAAATGAGACAAATAATTTGTATCATGATGATAATTAAATGAGTTTAATACATCTAAAAAATAAAAAGACATGTAATAAGCCTGTAATAAACATGTAATAAAATAAATGTTTTAAATCATAGTCGGTAATGTTGGAGATTGACCCTCATGAGCTGTGAGAGCTGAAACTGAACAGTGAATGAACAATGTTAAGTGTGATTTTTGTGATATTTCTCCCCCAAACTAGTTAATGTCAAACTCCGCCCTGCAGTTGATTTCATTGGTTATGTCCATCACAGTGCTAAATGCCTATATAACGCTGAAACAAATACTAACCCCCTATCCTATCCTACCTTACACCCTAACCTTTACCTTAGTAAAGAGTTGATGGCACATCCTGATATAGTTTGACAAGATTGGATCCATCCATTATCTTTCTAAAGTCTGTAGTCCATGAAATCTGAACTTTTCTTTTGACCGATGAAATCGGCTGCTGGGTGAAGTTTGCTATTTAAAAAAATCATGCCACTGTTAAACTGAAGCTCTTTGTTAGCAGAATAATGAATTCACCCAAAAGCATTTGAAAAATGTGAGATAATCACGTAAAGTGTATGTACACAAAAACAGTATATTACAACTTGCATCTGCACAAACAAACTTGAAATGTTACTGTACGCCCTAGTGAGATTGTGAATATGCTCTTTCCGTAACAATGTACTGAAACGGACACTGAATGTCCACATGTTGTTGTTTTTTTTTTCAAATATTCAATTATTTAATTTTGTATTTCTCGTCAACTAAAATGTAACTATTTATGTTGATTAAAATTAAATTTAGTCAGCGTAAAAAATAGCTTGAAATGAATGAACGTGACAAAATATTAATGTAAATTTAAAGGATATTTTCATCAAAAGACAAAACTTCATTTCATACAAAACAAAACAAAAACTGTAAAACAATTAACACCAAATGGCAGCTTACCACTAGTTAAATGCAGTGGCGGCATCTTTTTTTTTTTTGCCTAATTGCCTGAAAATGGTTCTTTTGGTCACTTTTAGACAGCCTTTTTACAAGATGTAAAATAAGTCTCTGATGTCCCCAGATTGTGTGCGTGAACTTTTAGCCAAAATACCCTACAGATTTTTTTTTTTTTACAGCAAACTGCCACTTTTGAGGGGTCACAAACAAAATATTTGTGTGTGTCCCTTTAAATGCAAATGAGCTGGTGCTCCCAGCCCCCTTTCAAGAAGAGGGCAGCATACTTCAGCATACCGGCAACAACAAAACAGGACAATCTCACGCACTGAAAATGTAAGTGCATATGCTGTGCATAATAAATGCGTGTTTTTGAATTATGCAGACAGTGAGCATGGTGGGATAAAAATAACGACAATACTCTGGTATCCTGGTGCCTTCACCTTCTGACTTCTGAAGTCTTAATTCACAACTCCAGCTGCTCCAAAAAGGATACAGGCGGACTCTGTGTTTCTCACTCAGGGCTGTGTCAAAGGTAATAGGTCAGATTGTCACCAGCTATGGGCGGGGCTTCTCCCTATAATGACATCATTGTAGGGGGGAATCTGAATCAGCGCATTTGAAGAGACTGTTTCTGATTTATGGGAATTATAAAAAAATTAGTGAGTGGTTTTTAACCTTTATAGGCTGGTTGTTCTCATACACTGCGGACACATATCAGTTCAAACACCTTATTAGAGTGAATTTTGCAAATGACACACAGCAATATAATATAATTTCACTCACCTAGCCTATCACTTGAAATCCATCCTACACTCTAAAAAATGCTGGGTTAAAAACAACCCAAGTTGGGTTGAAAATGGACAAACCCAGCGATTGGGTTGTTTTGACCCAGCAGTTGGGTTAAATGTTTGCCCAACCTGCTGGGTAGTTTTATTTAACCCAACAATTGTTTACAAATTACTATATGTCTGGCTTAAAATGAACCCAAAATAGGTTGGAAATTAAAAATCAGACTCATAATTACTAGAGGCAACAATAATAATCAAAAAGATGAGCATTTATTAATAAGCAATTTAATAAATGTTTATTGTTTAAATATTATTCAAAAAAAGTATTAATAAATGTTTGTTTATTAAACATATTAATAAATGTTAATTTCCAACATATTTTGGGTTCATTTTAAGCAAGAAATACAGTAATTTTTAAACAATATTTGGGTTAAATAAAACTACCCAGCAGGTTGGGCAAACATTTAACCCAGCCGCTGGGTTAAAACAACCCAATTGCTGGGTTTGTCCATTTTCAACCCAACTTGGGTTGTTTTTAACCCAGCATTTTTTAGAGTGTACTGTCCATTTAAAAGTCTGTGTTAAAAAAGCACGTTCGGCCATTAGTGAAGCTGATTGCTGTAGTCTATATCCAACTTTGGGCGTGGTCGTGGAGTCTTCCTTCATTTTTAATTTGTAGCTGCTGTTCAGCTTGGTAAATTTGTTGACGATCAAATATTCAATATATCTACTCTCCATAATTAAGGTAGTTGGTACATTATCAGTAGTATCAAGTCATTTACTTCTCTACGATGATTGGTTGATATACCATGGGAGGCTAGCGTCCTCTGCAATGTATTTTTTCTCAACACTCTAACCGCTAAAAGTGAATCACTTTATGGTAATTGGCTGTTTATTTCACTGACGGAGGGAAAAGGCTATGGGTTTGCCTTCTCCTTCCTTTCTCTCCGCTAGACTTGCTTTAGCAGTGTAAGTATATCGACAGATTTGACGCGTTTGGCAGTGGTTTTGACTTCAGTAATATTTTTTGTTGTTACAGTGGTGAAATTACAAACAAGAAATAAGCATTCCTAGACATGAAATGAAACTGGGAATTTTTATTAACATTAAATCGTCCTTCTCCCATTTTCACCTCGAAATTTTGGGTAGGCTGTGCCTCCCCTGATGAGCTGCCACTGGCTAAATGCCTTACTTAGTTTGACATATTGGTCATAGACATGAGATCATTCAACCATGACATCCACATCCGTGGTGTTACGCTGGGAATTCTAACCATGTACCCTCCACTTAGTGGTATTGAGGGTTTAACCACTGAGCCACAGAATGACTGACGCATCCTGTGAGAAAACCAACTGCTCTGTCACTATCTATAGGTCAATGAAATCTCCCATTCATGGAGATCTAAGCAGCAGACCCAAACCAAGAACACCCAAATGGGAACAGTTCTGCTATTTTGATTGTCTGAGAGCTGGCCAGGTGAGATAACGTTTGGAATCAGACTCGACTGCAGTGTCTTGGGTTGTGAAAATTGTTGTATGAGGTTATGGATGATGAATGGTAGTGTGCAAAGGGTTTCCTGTGGCTGCAGGATGAGGGTGAAGAGTTAAAGGAGGTGAAGGGGTACTGGGACAAAGTACATGAACAATAATCGTATGAGGAAGGATTTAAGATGTATTTTTGGCATCTTGTTTGCTACAGTATGTGATAGAACGCTCTGTTCAGTGTTGGTTTTTATAATACCCAGAGACTGGATTTAAAAAACAGGACAACAAACACACCAAAAAGCACATGCAGTACTGTATATAAACAAAACTTGCACTGATAGATTGCATATTTTGTGTAGATTTAAAATCCAGGAGTGAGTCTTATATTTTGGCACTTTAAAATTGAAAAAGATTTCAGATTTAACTTTGTTTATTTTTCTTACTTGCGTGATTATGTCCATGTTTTTGCCCGAATACGCTCAATTTCTCAATCAGCTACAAAAACAATTGTGTGATAAATATGTACTTAAAATCCATCATCCCTGACAGTTCTCATTTTTTTTAACAGCCTAAGTTAGATGCATAATTTGTGTTTCTAATTTCACCACAGATGTTGATCCATTGCGCATCCTATGAAAATAAAGCTGGGAATAATGTAAATAGCATTTATGGGAAGTTTTACTGCTCTAGATCAGTCTGTTGACATCTGTACTCATAGTGTACACACAGTGCTCCTTTATAATTGATCATTTCAGTTCATCTCCATGAATCTGTCATTTGATTGGGCCGGGGCCGGAAAGCCCTGCATCTTCTATTCATAAGACCCAGCTGTTTACCACAGTGTAAACATGGTCTAGTAATATTCAGGAACATCTTGTACAAGACTGCCATCGGTGATCAAAACAAGTAGAGCAAAACACGGAGGTCTCATCAACACCTTTCAGCTGCACAAACAACAAAATGAATATTTCAGTGACAATGGCGGTCTTTTGGGGACAGTTAGATGAAGTCATTGCCACATGTAAGATCAAACAGTCCAGACTCTCTTCCCGTTCTTTAATCTTACATGGAAGCACTAAAGCTGGTTCTCTATATGCAACATTTATATCTTCACTTAATAAAGTAGAGATAGAAAGATTGAATTGCGAATCAGTTCTTTTGAATAATTTGTTTCAATGAACCACTATTCTTTTGTATGTAATCATGTCATAATGTAGTCCCTGACTTCCTGCTGTAGCATATTAAATGGTCTACATAAGAAATATCACACTCGTAGCCATGTGATAAGGCTGTATATCAGCCCTGTATATACAGCTATAGCGCACGGCTACGAGTGTGATATTGCGTTTATACAACAGTTCGATGGCACAGATAAGAAACAACAACAGAGTGTCTTTAAAACTCCCCTTTTTTTTGTTTTTGGGCAGATCTACTTCCTTCTGCCATGGATCCAAATCTCAAGTTGACAGTTTAACAGTCGAGCCCAAGCCTTTGTTACTAATTCTAAAACGTCCATTTAGAACTAGTAACAAAGAAACGTTGAGTCGCTTCATTGAAGCTTATTGGATTATGTAAAGTATTATGGTATTATGAGAGAGAGATCGACTAAACGAGTGTATTACCTGCATCTGATATAGCATTCACTGACAAATAAGAAAGATAAAAAATCAGTTTGAATGTCCACTGAGGAAAGTGATATCTTTGTCTTTGTCCTTTTAAAAGATTTTCCTTGACAGCGCTAAAACAACTTCCTTGTTTACAACCAGTCCCTTTCAATTTTTTTACTGACTCACTCATAAAGACAGTCTTTCCCGCCATCTAATGCTATAATAATGTAACTTTCATTAAAGTCGAAATCACAATCACTAACAGAACCTTTCTCAATACCAAATATGGCATATTATTTATAAAAAAAATAATATTGAACAATAATATTTAAATTAATAACAATAGCCATTAGACAAAAGGAAATAAACAAAAGCAAACTATTCAGTCAAATGTACAAAAGCGTAACTCCAGAACAGGATTTATGTTAAATATAGCCTAAATATAAAGTTATGAAACTTAATTTTCCCCTTAACCTAAATCAATTTGCATCTGGAACAAGTAATAGATTAATAAAACCAAAGATTGCCCATTTGATATACCCAAAATGAATTATAGATCATGTTTAACCACTATCTACATAAGAGCCAGCGGCAAATTCCCGAAGGACTGGCCGAGATGAAGCTGTTCTCTGCGGGTACACGAGCGCTGAACGCCCGCTGATGGCCTGGAGCTCACATCTGTAAAAGTGTCTAACCAAATTGCATATTAGGTGCTATGTTTATATATGAGTCACATATTTGAGGTCTAAATAACTAAATTCTCGCCTAAAAACTACCTTCCGTGACACAACAACAGTAGTATTTGTAAAAAAAAACATTGTGGATTTGCTCGACCACCATGACAGTCGCCGCAAGCGGAATGATACAAGCGGTTCGAGTGCTGATACTGGCGGAATATTGCACGGCTCTCAGCCAATCAGATTCAAGAACCAGAAAGAACTCTTTAAAAATTCCAATAAAGCCATATACTGTATAGGCACATATTGCTATCATGACTTTTATGATACATTTTATTAATAAGAGTGCTTGTGGTATTTGCATGTATTTGAATATAATTTGCATTTACATTCAACAATACTAAAGTTTATTTACATCTGGCCCAAAAAGTTTTTGCATGCTTTTAATTGTTGATAAAATTTGAAGTAAATTTTATTTTTAATGTCAAATGGTTTCTAATATTCATCTACCAAAGTAACTTTCTTTGGCTTGAGTTCTGTAAAGGTTACCCTCAATGTTCTTAACCAACTGTTCTCACACAAATGTAAATAAAATATTTGTACAATCAAGACACAAACTCTTAATCTTAAACATTAAAAAAGGTCAGCGTTTTAAACGTTTCCAGAACTTTATGCAAATAACGTTTTCTTAAATTAATGAAAGTGTTTTTACAACAAAATTGTTAGCTGTGATCATTCATCAAAGTACTTCTTCAAAGTTGACTTCTTTTGACAAATAAAAAAGGTCTGCTTTCCTGGAAAATCGTGAATCATATTGTGAACATGAAAGCCGTAATCCTTGTATAGATGCGTCAGGCAGACAGCAGTGTTGTGAGCTGTGTGTGCGTGTGTGTGTGTGTGTGTGTGTGTGTGTGTGCGTGTGTCTGCCTGTAATGATGTTTTACAATTAGAATGAGCTGGAGTCTTCCTGCTCAGTCACCATATGGAAATGTTTTAGTGAACAAGGTATCAAAGTGAGACACCTGCAAGGCATTAAGGGCAATGTTCTGCACACTGATGAGTTGAGTGTGTTTTGGTTGAATGTAGGAGAACTGCGAAGTGTACATTGATGTGTTTTAGTCATACACCTGCGATAAATTACGTGCAAGCACACCACATACACACATGACAGACGCAGTTTTAGATCACCAGAAAAATAAAGCAATGCAGTCCAACCCCAACAAGGTGCTGAAGAGACCTGCAGCTGCACTGAACAGTGTAAATAAAACCCTAATTTCAGCTCACTCCAGACTGTCCGTGACAGCTCTTCCTGTCTAAATGTAAATGTCTGGAAAAGGGCTGTCAGAACAGGGTTTACTCCACCATGAGGGTTGAGATGGTAGTATGCATAAGCTTTCACCTTTGGGAATGACATAATTACTAGTTTCTCTAAAGAACAGGAAGGAAACCAAATTTTTCATTTACTGACTTTAGAAAAAAAACATGGAAGTGTGTGACACATGACACATACAGTGCGTTATAAACATATTTATACAGGAAGGTGGCCCCAAAAATATTTGGACACTTAGGTCACATTTAAAAATGTATGAACGTCTTTGCATTAAACATCAAACCAAGTGGCAAGAGCTTTCAGAACTAACTTCACATCTTTGCATTGACTTTAACTGTTGTCAGTGTCATTTTTTTAGTGGAAGTATGAAGTCAGTTCACCTCAAGTTCATGCAGGTGTCCTAGCAGGTGTAGTTCATCACAGTAACTGTGAACATGTTCCACTCATGTCCAAATACTGAACAGAATATCTATTGTTTTACAGTTTAAAACCTATCAAATGTTTGTGAAATGTTTTGTTTAAAAAGTCTGCTTGTGCTAAATCTCTTTAAAAGTAAATGCTAAAAATATTTTGTATCTAATGAAAGACATCTTAAGCGTCCAAGTACTTCTAGGGCCATTGTAAATACACTAGCCATGAAGAATTGAGATATATCTCCAAAGCTCACTATCATTAGTTATGGCTTTAGTAATTTGCCTTATCCAAAGAGCTAAATGTCAAATGTTGTGGTTTTTCTTTTTGGCATTACTGAACTTGGTAATTTGTTTTACATTCTGTTACAATTTAAGTTTGTTGATGTTTCATCATTCTGATTTTAATTTCTTTTCCACATATACTGCATAACATAGGTTGATCAAAACAAAACGCTGGTAATTACAATCATATTCATTTGAAAAGAATATTAGAACTCTAAAGGAGAAATAAACAACATGCTGCAGCTGTCCACACTGAGCGTTATTTAATTGAGGCAGCTCAAGTGGTGGCAGATTTGCGCGTGTGTGTGTGTGCATGTTTTTATGACATATCAGGACACAAATGTGTATAATGACATGGGTATGACATAGGTATTACAAAAAAGAGGTGACTTATGGGGACGTTACACAAGGTCCCCACTTTTCAAAAGGCTTATAAATCATACAGAATGAGTTTTTGTGAGAAAGTAAAAGTGTGCACAGTTTCCTGTGATGGTTAGGTTTAGGGTATAGGGGTAGTGTAGGGGGATAGAAAATACAGTTTGTACAGTATAAAAACCATTACGCCTATGGAATGTCCCCACAATTCACAAAAACAAACGTGTGTGTGTGTGTCCGTGTGTGTGGTTCAGCTAAACCCTATGTTAAGGGGACAAAATGTCCCCACAAATATGCCAATATCCGAAATCCTTGACCTTGTGGGGACATTCTTTTGGTCTTCATGATGGAAACAGCTTTTAAATCATACATAGTGATGTTTTTTTGAAAATGTAAAAATGCAGAAAGTTTTCTGTGATGTGTAGGTTTAGGGTTAGGGGATAGAATATACAGTTTCTCCAGTATAAAAATCATTATGTCAAACACGTGTGTGTGTGTGTGTGTGTGTGTGTGTGTGTGTGTGTGTGTGTGTGTGTGTGTG
>RJVU01000170.1:161932-191932 GCA_003731715.1 Anabarilius grahami | reverse complement strand
ATATGTGGTATAAATGAACTCTGATTGAAATAATCATTATTACTAATGATTATGAGTGAGTCTCAGCAACAACAGTGAACAGATATAACATGCAATAAATTCCAAAGTCATACAATAGCTTTATGTGAGAAAAGTTTGATTTGTTTCTCATACAAAGTAAAATATTTATGATTTCACACTAAGCTTAAGCTAATAGATATATTTTGATACATGGTAGGTGGTTTCTTGATAAGTTTAAGCTGCTCATTATCTACACTCTAAAAAATGCTGGGTTAAAAACAACCCAAGTTGGGTTGAAAATGGACAAACCCAGCGATTGGGTTGTTTTAACCCAGCGGCTGGGTTAAATGTTTGCCCAACCTGCTGGGTAGTTTTATTTAACCCAAATATTGTTTAAAAATTACTGTATTTCTTGCTTAAAATGAACCCAAAATATGTTGGAAATTAACATTTATTAATATGTTTAATAAACAAACATTTATTAATACTTTTTTTGAATAATATTTAAACAATAAACATTTATTAAATTGCTTATTAATAAATGCTCATCTTTTTGATTATTATTGTTGCCTCTAGTAATTATGAGTCTGATTTTTAATTTCCAACCTATTTTGGGTTCATTTTAAGCCAGACATATAGTAATTTGTAAACAATTTTTGGGTTAAATAAAACTACCCAGCAGGTTGGGCAAACATTTAACCCAACCGCTGGGTCAAAACAACCCAATCGCTGGGTTTGTCCATTTTCAACCCAACTTGGGTTGTTTTTAACCCAGCATTTTTTAGAGTGTAGTCATTATCCAATCCAAGCTTGTCATTAGCGGGTTTACCTTAAACTGACATGATTTAGCTAGTTTGTTGCTGGTCCATGAAGATATACCAGCTAATGACCACCATGTTCCAAAACACTAAGGCCCTGTGTACACCTGGTATTAAGATGTGTTTTCGATCGGATCACAAGTAGATGAGGGAGACACATTCCTGTTTACACCTGGTGTTTTAATCTGTCTCTTTTGTCCACTTTTGACCACTTTTCAGATCTTTCGATCTAATGGACAAAATAACCTCACACAATTTACATGTAAACATGAACACAGAGACAATGGAAAAACATACAGAGAGCAGCAGCTTTCATTTCTGCTCTGTCAGCCACAAGACCGGCTGAACGCTGTGAGTGTGTGTTAGAAATCAGGGATGTTCAGAGAACATTGAGCTTGGTAAGTTTTTCATCTTCAATCCAAACTTGGGTCTTCAGGCAACAATGTTTAAATCCCAACTGGCTGTTGCGCTTCTCTTAATGTTTACACATTAGGTCAGTAGGCAGAGAATAGGCAGTCTTTTGTGCTGGTTGAACACATACGACCACATGAGCATTTACACTACGAAAGCAATCCAGTCAAATGCATTTTCGACTACCTCTGGAAGTGGTTGAAAGTGGACAATCTCAAAACGTCTTACACCTAATTTACATCTGTATTTGGTGTCGTCCACTTGTGATTCGATTGACCAAAATGCATCTTAATACCAGGAGTAAACAGGGCCCAAGGCTGTGTCTGAAATCGCATACTCTTGAGTAGGTACTTATTTTGTGACCAACCAGCATCAGTTACGTCGCTTCACTGCCATTCACAAATCCTCTCCTGCGGCATAAGAGTCCATCATATCCACACTTCAGAATCTTGCCAGAAGTAGTAGGTCATCTAGGTACTTTTTGCCTACTATTTTATGAGTACTGTGAATTCATACATAGTTCTTTTGTCACATACTGTTTTTCGCCTACTACAGTATATAGTAAGAAAGTATGTGATTTTGTATGCAGCCTAAACGCTACCATTCAAAGGTTTCGGGTCAGTATGATTTTTTTGGGAAAGAAATAATACTGTTATTTAGCAAGCAAAAAATGGCTGCCCACTGCTCAGAGTGTACTCACTTTGTGCACTTGGATGGGTGAAATGCAGAGCACAAATTCTGAGTATGGGGCACCATACTTGGTTACGCGTTATATCATGTCACTATTGTCTTGCGTGATGCTGGTATAATCCCATAAAATTCATGCATCGTGACCTTTATGTGCTCTCTTTGCCTAAATAAATCCAACAGCTCTGTACACATAGACACAGATGAGAAATTTCCTGCCATGTTTGCCTATCAGAACAGCAGCAATATTTTTAAAGGCAACAAAGGGATTAACAGTCATCCATCCAACAAAACTATAGCAAAATGAGCCAGAGTGATTATTGAATCCAAGATACTGACGTTTAACTTTGAATACCACAGTGTATAACACTTAAGTATTTTTTATGATTGGACATTGGAGGCATTTGCTGTTTGATAGTGTTCGTGAATACTGAAGTCACCATAAAAATTAGATTACATACTGTCTAGAGGAATCAAACTGTGAAGGATTTTCACATTCCACAATATTATGTAATACAGTAAAAGATCCTTTGTTCTGTCACTCTGTAAAGACTGATTTAACACGAGTAACACAGTTATTCGTATCATGCTGTAAACCCCCCTTAAACACCAGCCAAACAAAAGAGCCTGCAAACTCACATAAACAGACAAAAGCGAAGCAGCGTGGATTCATCTGACGTGTTCTTGGAGCTTTTAGAGAGTGAATACATGAAATGCTGGGATGTTGTGTGGCTCATATGACTCAGGTGGTCTTAGACAGGCCATGGGGCGATTTACAAGCCGAGCTTCCTGGAAGTGTCTGTGATGCTGACAGCAGGAATGGAACGCTGGCCATTTTGAGGTTTACACCACTACCAGGACACAATTTAATCCAGTTAAAGATGTAAAATAAAACCTAGAACAATAAAAAAGTTACACAGCCAGGAAAGATAGGGAGGATGAAGTATTGGTGGATTTGGGAATCTTACAGCAATTACACAATTTACTGTTACAGTTAAAACCGTGATGCTGCTCAAATAGTTTGCAGAAGAACACCGCCTCTGTGTGAAAGCCTCTTTCATTAAATGAAGAGTTGTTGATTAAAGAGACCCCATCCAGAGGGCTGCAGAAGGCCTAATCCCCTTTTGAGCTGGAGCGAAGAGACACTTGGGAGTAAAACAACTCCTCAAGCCAAAGTTTTTTTTGTGTGTAATGGCTTAATCCATTTTTCTAGGGAATGTGCTAAATCTGGCTCTGAACTCAGTATCTGAATTTTCACAGAAAATGTGATAATACTTAAAGTCATTCTTTCATGCTGATTTTATAATCATGATTCTTGTTACACTAAAAAGGGCTTGAGCCACTGACTTTGCATAATTTCAAATGCTTTTTGAAATTATTCCCACCCAAGGCACACACAAAATAAAGGGGACGATTCCTGGTTGAGTTGCGTTATAGTGTGTTGAAACTCGCGGTTATGTCAAGGGGCGTGGCATTTCTGAAACGCACTCGTAGCAGTTGACCAATCAGAGCACATTGAGCTTTTCGGAGGGAGGGGCTTCATAGAGACAGGAACTAAACAGAGCATTACTGACTGACTGGGAAGGGACGTACATAATGTTAAAATAATGTCTTTTGAACATCCCAAAAACTAAATCAAGAATTCAAATGGATTACTTTAATGATGTCTTTCTTATGATTAACTTCTTGAAATTTTTGGTCTAATGGACTTTAAATTGAGGGACAGAAATCTTTCAGGATACATTTAAAATATCTTCATTTGTTTTTTAAAGATGAGCGAAATACTTATCGGTTAAAAATGTCCATTTTTAGGTTAACTATCCCTTTAAGACTTGCACATCATGTCTTTTTCAGCTGTCTAAAATACAAAATTTAATTGGGAATGTTTTATATCATTTGGCATGTTTATTACTGAAATGTAATTAGCCATTAAACAGACACTAAAATCATTTTAAGGGGTGTACATTTGAACAGAGCACAGCTTTAATGGAGCACTTCACCGAGGCTTGTAAAATCCTGCCTTCTGAGCCGATTTATTCTGTATCATAGCGAGTCCTTTGGCAACGGGGCCTCTGCACTAACAAAAGCCAGATCTGAATCTGCACAATGAAGTGGATCCCCTGGTGCTGTGATCATTTGTCCAAAGGTGACATAAGGGGTTGGAGTACGGCCAGAGTTCCTGATGTAAGTGTGTGTGTTTCAGGGTGATCTTGAAGCAGATCCCTGAAGGCTGGCTTCATTTTTCACTCTGTCATTTAAGCCAATGGTAACGTCAAGCAGAACGAGGAAGAGTTAAAGGTATGCTGTCTCAGTGGGGACGTTCAGAGAGAATTCTGTCATCGTAGGACCATAGAGGGGGTCAGAATCTCCTGCAAAAATAAACACTGATCCACACAGGGCTCTTTTAGAAAGCATTCATCACTCCTCTCTGCAGGTGTCCATCTGGTGGTGTCAATGAAAACTGATTTACCATATTCATAATCATCTATCAGGACAGTGACACAACATCATACTACAAAACAGAGAATAATGGGCATATATGGGGTAAAGTAACTGTTACAATGCAGCATTGTCAATACTAGTGCGGTTTTTCAAACATGTACCATACGCATATTCTTAGAAGCACCCTGGCGGGCCATGTTAATGAATATAGTATGGTAGAGTGGGGTCAGATGTGCCACTTTTTACTTGAGATAAAGGTCAAACAGTAATACTTTACAATAGGGTCTCATTTTTTAACATTAGTTAATGTATTAAAGGGATAGTTTAATTTGGATTTGTCTGTGCATGTTTTTTTGACTCTTATAGGTTGTGTTACCATTGACACTCATTATACGGCTGACAGATGGCAACGGTTGGATTTAAAAATCATAATTTGTGTTCTACTAAAGAAACAAAGTCACCTACATCTTGGATCCCCTGGGGGTAAGCAGATTTTCATTTTTGGGTGAACTATCCCTTTAACATAAATGAGCAGTATATTTGTACAGCATTCACTGTAAAATGTAATTAGCTGAGTTTATTTAGAAAACCTGTGAAAACTCATTGCCTCAAATTTAGCAAGTAAATTAACTCACCATTTTTGAGTTGATAAAACTTACTACACCTAGTAGAGGTAACTAGAGGTTACTTAAATATTTTTTTTGGTAATTAAATTTTACAAGTTGAGTACTTTGTTCAGTCAACTTAAAGATTTAAGTACACTGAACTCAAAATCGTTTTCTTAACAAGCTTGTTTGTTAACATTACTAGACAAATAAGTCGAAACTGATTGCCTTACATTTCTAACAGATGTTTTACTCAAAGTTGTAAGTTGTTAACACAGAGACATACAAAAGAGTGTTGGGACAACAATGGACCGTGCATTTATTTGTATTTATTAAATTGCAAATACTGTTTAAATACTTTGTGTATCTAAAATTTAACTGAATTAATTAAAAATAAATAAAACTAAAACATAAAATTAAGTAATTAGCTAATAGACATCACTGCAACACACTTTAAATAAAGTAACATGCAGCATCAGTTTCTTGGTTTTCTACTGTACTGAAGCACAGGTTCTACTCTTCAGCACAATGGTAACTTCACAAAACTCAACAGAAACCCTTTAAATCCCAACAGGATAACATAACATTAAAGACAGATCTCTCAAGATCTCAGAAGAGGATGAATAAACAACCCAAAAACAAAATTACCAGCTTGACTTATTACAAACAAGTTTGACTTTATTTCTGTCATGCGTCTACAAAAGTTCTTATTGAGAATTAACAGAGGTTAAGATAAAATAATAGTTTTGTTTAAAGTCACCATTATGACGATCAGTGTTTGCTTGACTTAAACACAAATAAATGCAAGGTCCATTGTTGTCCCGACACTCTTTTGTATGTCTTTGTGTTAACCACTTACAACTTTGAGAAAAACATACTTTTACAAAATTTTTATAATTTAAGGCATATTTATGCTTGTTAAAAATTTTTTTTGTTTGCTTGATGACTGAACTAAGTACTTAACATGTAGAACTGAGTTACCAATACTCAAGTTCCCATTCAGTCAGTCACGTTCGACATACATCTGACAGACCAACGAATAGGAATCTTACTAGAGAGACCAACCTGCTTTGATTGTAACTAAAACGAGCCAATGCACATTGGCATGCAATCATATGCAGCAGCTGCTCGCCTCAAAGCGCGGGTATTTAATGAGCAGCAGGTGCATTGCATCTTCAGCTTTTCGCTTCGGAGCCGAACGGTGTTTGTTCCTGTTCTCTGCAAGCAAGTGTCTGCTAAAAGACGACTCAAGCTTTTGGGTTGAACTTCTCTTTCAAGTGCGGGCATACAGCACAGCAGCAGGTCAAAGTCCTCTCTTTGGTTTCGGTTTGTTATTATTTCGTTTTGTTTGCCTTTATTGAGCAAATAGCTGTTTTGACAGTGTGAGAAGGCTATTCTCACGCCCGGTACGGTGCGCTTTTGAGTGCTGAAAAGTAGTTTTTACGGCTGGTAAGACTGAGCTCCTTCAAAGAGAGGAGAGCACATGACAGGCTGCACACAATCCCTGTCTGTGTCGCGGCGGCCGTTCCCCTGCGTGCTTCAGCACATTTAAAGGAGTAAAGTCCCTAAAAGAGCTTACACAAGTAGAGCTTGCATCTTTTAAAGATGACATTCTACTTGTGTGTTTCTGGATGCGGTCGTTACCTGGCACCGAGGGATGGTCACGATCGCTGTATCACGTGTCTGGGCTTAAAGCACGCTGAGGCAGCGTTCGTGGATGAGTCATGTACACATTGTGGGAAGTTGACCATCTTGGAGTTGAGATCAAGACTCCAGATTCTGCAAAGGGGTGGAGTCCTGGTGCTGCTGCCTAAATCCAATCCTCCTCAGAGGGTTGCTTCGGGCAGTGGAACTGGTGATCTGAGGATCATAGTGAGGCTGCTTCCTTGAGGGGAACCAACCCCCTTGGAACCCTCACTCCTCCTGCACTCCACAGCCAGTAGAGCGGCCGGAGGAGCGCGGTGGGCCATCTCAAAGGTGTGCGGGCATATAGCCAGCGGGCAGCAGCGCGCAGTTCGAGAAGGCAACCAAAGCCTCTGCTGCGCCCTCTGTCCAACCTTGGAACCAGGTAGGTGTTGCACTGCGCACTCAGACCCCGCTTCCGGCCATCTCACGAAGAGAGCCCCCCGAGCTGCGTCCCTGTGTTTCACCTCGCTGCCCCACTGCGGGTACGCCTACGGTCCCCTTGGTCCCACTTGTACGGTCTCTGCGAGCCTGGCTAGTGCTCCCCAGTCCGTCTCGCTGGCTCATTCGGACCATCAGGCTCGGCTATGCGATTCAATTCGCACCGGCATCCCCCCAAGTTCAGGGGCATCCACTTTACCTCAGTGAAAGCTGTCGATGTCCATGTCTTGTGTGCTGAGATCACGGTCCTACTGGCAAAGGACACGATAAAGCCGGTCCCTCCAGCCGATATGAGGTCAAGGTTCTACAGCCCCTACTTCATTGTACCCAAGAAACGCGGTGGGTTACAACCGATCTTGGACCTGCGAGTTTTGAATCCGAGCTTTCACAAGGTACCGAGAAAATGCTCATGCAGAAACGCATCTTCGAGTGCATCTGATTTGGAGAGAGTTCGGAGAGGCTCAGGTAGACCTGTTTGCCTCTTCAGAAACCTCTCACTGTCAGCTGTTCTACTCCCTGTCCAAGGGAACACTCGGCACAGATGCACTGGCACACAGCTGGCCCCAGGGCCTTCGCAAATATGCGTTTCCCCCAGTGAGCCTACTTGCACAGACCCTGTGCAAAGTCAGGGAGGACGAGGAGCAGGTCCTGTTAGTTGCGCCCTATTGGCCCAACCGGACCTGGTTCCCGGAACTCATGCTCCTTGCGACAGCCCCTCCCTGGCGCATTCCTCTAAGGAAGGACCTTCTTTCTCAGAGACGGGGCACCCTTTGGCTCCCATGTCCAGACCTCTGGAAACTCCATGTCTGGTCTCTGGATGGGACGTGGAGGTTCTAGGTGACTTACCCCCTGAGGTACTTAACACCATCACTTCGGCACGTACACCATCTACGAGACGTGCTTACGCCTTGAAGTGGAACCTGTTCATCGAGTGGTGCTCTTCTCACTGAGAAGACCCCCGAAGATGTTCAATCGGAGTCATGCTCCATACCCTCTTGGGACCTTGCTCTGGTGCTTCAAGCACTCCAGAATGCTCCCTTTGAGCCCCTGCAGTCAGCAGACTTCTGTCTATGAGGACTTTGCTGCTGGTTGCGTTGGCCTCCACCAAGAGGGTAGGGGACCTGCAGGCATTTCCGGTCAATGAATCGTGCCTAGAGTTCGGGCTTACCAAGCACAAGGCGTGCACTGCCCACTCAGGTTGCATACACACTCTACGAGAGGTGTTGCATCCTGCGGGCTGAGCGACATCTAACACGTTCACTAGATTCTATAGCCTTCGTGTCGAGCCAGTCTCCTCCCGTGTTCTCACCTCAACTGGTCAGATACATGGAGAGGCCCCGGCTTAGTGTCACCTTGCTGCCCTTACATGCGCTTATTGCTCCAGAGAGACCTTACAAGGTAGACCCTGTTGAGTCCTCTGATCACCCTTCGGCAGCCGGACGTGGCAGAGCATCTGACACCAGGCCTATACTCCGTTGTATCCTTGAGAACTGGATTTAGGCTGGTGTTTCATATGTGTGACCCTACGGGGATCCTCCTAACCTCTAGTTACCTCTACAAAAAAGTTGTAAGGTTTATCAACTCAAAAATTAAGAGCTAATTTACTTGCTTAATTTGAGGCAATGAGTTTCCACAAGTTTTCTAAGTAAACTCAACTAATTACATTTTACAGTGTTCAATTTTCTTTGTTTCTTCACAGTGCATTAACTAACATTAACAGATACAACTTTTTATTTTAATAAAATGTATTTGTAAATGTTGAAATTAACATGAACTAAGATTAATGGTAACACTTTAGTATAGTGAACACGTATTCATTATTAACTACGACTTTTCCCTCAATAAACTCCTAATTTACTGCTAATTAATAGTTAGTAAGTTAGTTGTTAAGTTTAGGTATTGGGTAGGATTAAGAATGTAAAATAAGGTCATGCAGAATAAGGCATTAATATGTGCTTAATAATCACTAATAAACAGCCAATATTCTAGTAATATGCATGCTAATAAGCAACTAGTTAAAAGACCCTAAAATAAAGTGTTACCAGATTAATAAATGCTGTAGAAGTATTTTACATTGTTAGTTATCTTAATGCAATTAACTAATGGAACCTTATTGTAAAGTGTTACCAATAAAACTAATATGACTAAATATATTTCAGTCTATTCTGTTATCAGCTAAAATTATAAGAATGCATCCATAGAGCCATAGAAATGTGACTTTTAAAATAATTTTAAAAGTTGTCCAGTTGCACAACTTTCCCCACATTAAAAACTGGGGTAACTGTGTCATATATCAAGGGGTTGGTTGAGTTTTTATATTTGGGTATTAATAAATATTTAAAATGTTTAAATAAAAATAATTGAGAGAAAAATTACTAATGCACATCTAATATCAAAGTCTGCTCATGCTGTTAGAAACTTCAGAATTACAAAATATGTATCTCTTTTGATTTAAGTTTTCAATATTTTCATTTCACAAAAATGTTTTCAGTTTGTTAGATTAAGGGAGTGACACTGCCTACCCACTGGCACATTTGACCCTTAATCATTCATACTATATTACCATCTGATACCATTGCTGTTCTATGATACTGCCACTGTTCTTTCTTTCTTTCTTTATTCTTTCTTTCTTTCTTTCTTTTTTCTGTCTATCTTTCTTTCTTTCTTTCTGTTAAGGTTTTTCCTTTGCTCAGGTGTACTTCAGTGTGAAAGCTGTATATCAGACTAATTGTATCAGCAAACTCTTATTTTCATGACCGAGCTGGGGCAGAGGTTGAAATATATTATATTATTTTATTTGCTGAAAAGGTTAAGGGGTGTTTTTTAATGGTTTTATGCAGACGCATGCTGAGAAAGAGTCAAAGTTCCCACGTTATATTTTCCTTTTCATTTCTTTTTGTGTGTGCTTTGGATATGCATTGTTTCAGAATCATTCCAAGGGGAAAACCTGAGCTTATTTTGGAAAACCATCATTTTACCAGATGAGAGTGTGGGAATATGTGTCAGAATAAAAAAAAAGAAAAAAAAAAGATGAAACTTAATGTTTCATGCACCCATACTCCCCTCAGTCTCTTTATGTTTGGGTGGGTACATCTGACTTCACGTAAAAGGGGCACATGGGTGAAACAGAAGATTGGACAGTGACCCTAAGGAAGTGAACCTGTCATGACTCGTGCTCAACTTATGAGCATATTATCAGATTTTTTACATTCCAGCTGAGCCAGGGGAATAATTTTTGGAGAAATATGTATTATGGAGCCCTAGGTGATTGCAAGCAACCCCCTGGACTATAAATCCTCATTTCTGCTCTGGCGTTTTGTTATTTTTGCACTGAACAAAGAGTGATGCAGAGAGGGGTTGAATCCAGTTTGATGACCCCTACTAAACTCCAACTCTAATGAGGCCTGAATTAAATCATTCGCTCGTTGCTTCATTCACTCAGTAAATTTGTCTGTAATTCTGCCGAGGGTATTTTAGTGTAGCTAACAGGTTTGTTTTCATATGTGGATGTGCATTCAAAGGTTTTATGTTATGACTAATATAGCCTGCAGGGTCTCAACACAGGTTAATTAACCTGTTATCTAAATTGAAATTGTTCCCAGTTGTTTATCCAACTAATTATTGTCAGATAATGAACAGCAACACTGACAATGGATGTTGTTAATTACTTCAAATGTAGGGTCTGCCTACAGTACATGATATAGTTCAGCTAGCTTGTTATCAACTTTGTTTAACAGGCAACACATGCAATTAATTGCACAATATGGTTCCGCTTTATTCTAAACTTTGCTGTCATTCATTGTTTTCATATAGGCTCAGACCTTAGACCTGCTTCTTGGAATTGGTTTGGCTTTAACCTGACATTGTTTTGAAATCCCCTGTAATGAAGCATAACCAATTGTAGTGCTGGCAGCGTATTGCTCTTTTTGGATAATAGCTTTTCTCAAAGTCTGGAAGCAGAGGCCCTAGTACAGTTAAAAGGAATCTCAATCTTTTGAACCCTAGTTTAGTGCACTCATACAGGCACTGGGAGTCTTTATGTGGTGGCCTGTGGTAATGTTACACAGCTGTATGTCATTCATGTTTCTCTTTCGAAGATCCAGAACACAACCAAAAGTCTCTGTAACAAAAAAGCTCCGTAGGGGGCATTTGATTGTTCTTTGACTTTGTTTCGACACTGCAGAGATCAGAATGATGGACTGAAGTCCGATTGCAGCTTCAACTCACCTGGCTTTAATTAGACTATGTCAAAAGCTGCCAATAAAAAGACTTGGTTCCTTTTTGTTGTTCTACACTTATCTTTCAATGTGCATATGTCCCTTCTACAGTACATATGCAAAAAGGAGTACATCAAATAGTAAAATGCCCATACATATTTTGTTCATACGTTGAAATGTGCAGTATGGACATAGTGACAGCATCTAAAGCAAAAATGCACACCTTTAGAAATGTTAAAGGGGTGGTTGATTATGATTTCACATTTTTAACTTTAGTTAGTGTGTAATGTTGCTGTTTGAGCATAAACAACATCTGCAAAGTTACGATGCTCAAAGTTCAATGCAAAGGAAGATATTTTCTTTTACAGAAATCACCGTTTAAGGACTACAACAAACAGTTGGTCGGGACTACAACGAGCTTCTTCCTGGCTTAGTGACATAACCCTAACATTTACATAAACCCTGTCCCCGAGAACGCAACAAAGAGGGTGAGGCCATGTTGGGCTGCTTTAGAGAAGAGGAAGAGTTGTTGTAGTAGCGTGTTTTTACAATGCCATCCTTTTTAACAATGTAAGGCTGAACACAGTTACTGTTACGTTATTTTGGCAGCGTGAGATTCTCCATCTTTGTTGTTGTTGAGCAACCAAAGTGCGAGCTGTTAAAGCTCAGCCCACTTCTGGAAAGGGGGCTGGGAGCAGCAGCTCATTTGCATTTAAAGGGACACAAAATGGCGTGTTTTTGCTCACACCCAAATAGGGGCAAATTTGACGAGCTATAATAAATGATCTGTGGGGTATTTTGAGCTGAAACTTCACAGACACATTCTGCTGTCACCAGAGGCTTATATTACAATTTGTAAAAGGGGCATTATAGGTCCCCTTTAAAATCTTTATGAATCTATCAGTCAATCAATAAATAAGACAGAATTTTCATTCATTGTATTTTTTTACAGTTTAGGCTTGAGTAAAATGAATGGCAAAATCATAGAACAGAATTAAACCATTATAATGACAAATAAGGTACAAGTTGATCATAAGTAACATGCTTTGATTTTAAATAATGTTTCAGTGTCTGTGAAAATGTATGTGTGCTAAATCTGTGGAGATTGGCTGAGAAATAAGTTCTTCATTAAATTCAGTACCTAGTATGATATGTGATTATTATGACATATGATAGTGTGGGAATTCGTAGCCTCCCCTGACTCTCCAAACACTACACCATTCGTGAAAGCATGCTGAGTCTCCTGCCAACCGTGACTGATGCAGAACAAAACAAACCCATCAGAAAGCAGCTCACAAATTGCAACATCTGGCCCCTAGTAGAGAGGATGGAAACCCACTGGAGGTCTCGACACAAGCCATCCCTGCACTGGCCGTCCCGCTCTGCCTCAGCATGGATCCTGTGGAAGTTGTGATGACTTACCACAACCAAAGTTGTTCCATATATATATTTTAAATAGGCAATAATAGGCATTTATAATATATTTAAATAGGCAAATACTTAAGAGTCTATGACTGGATCATTTTTGCTGTGATTATTATGTTTCTAGAATGTTATATGTTTGGCAACAGTTCGTTGAACTCTAATTGATGGAGTTTGTAGCTTTTCATTTCTTAAACAACCATGTAGGAAGACACATCATGGCCATATTTAAGGGATGATAATGTCAAGATTCATCAGGCTCAAACTGTGAAGGAATGGTTGGGAGGGAGCATGAAGAATCATTTTCACACATGAATTGGCACCTCTGAGTCCAGACCTTAACCTCAGTGTAAGTTTTTGGGATGTGCTGGAGGAGACTTTACAGAGTGCTCACTTCTCACATTGTCAATACAAGATCTTGACCAAAAATGATGCACCTCTTGATGGAAATAATTAACAACATTTATTTCCATCAAGAGGTGCATCAATTTTTGGTCAAGATCTTGCATTGATCGTCTTGTATTGAATGCATATCTCAACATGTTTTACAACATCTTTCTTTGTCTTCTAATTGATTTCTGCAAATTTTAGTTACATGTAGTCACTGTGTTTGCCCATAAATGTGTGTGCTTGTGTGTAAATCCCTCTTCTCAGTGAGTGGCTGTTAAACGTTGAGCTCACAGGGATTACTTGGTGACTGTGAACGCTGCTCTGTCAGGAAGTTCCCACTGCTTTCGCTATCAGGGCGGAAAATGCATGTTTGTCAGAGATCCTAAACCTGGCATTGATTTCCACGCCATGTCATTCCTCAGTCCTGGCTCCAGCTCAGCCATTTTATCTATATCCTCTTCTCGCTATCCATAATCACACGGATTAGGAGACAAGCAACTGCCAAAGGAGTCTGATTTGTTTAATGTGAACCTGTTTTCACAGTATGTCCTATGAATAATTGGGGAGTCCGTCTCTCAAAACAATCGATTTGTGCATGGTATTATGTACACGTACGTTCATCTCCATTGTAACTGGTCTGACTGTGTTTATTCAAGAAATCTCAAACCAGACAATCCTATCAGTGACCAGTCAGAGCAAGACATCAAAGTACATGGAACTTTGGTTCATTGTCTTGACAGGAACTTGTTCAGCTGACCAGTTATAGTTCCCAGACGTACTGGCCTGAACGCCAGAAAAGAGGAGCTTTTCCCAGGTACGGTTATTAAATGTTGCTAACACAAGCTTAGGTTTTCAGGCTGCTGCTGCTATTTTAATGCCTGAGGGGCTGATGAGTCAGATGAAGCATTTAGTTACTATAGATGTAACATTTATATTCCAGTTGCTCTGGCATTGTGTCTCCACCCAATGTCAGTAACTGAAGCCAAAATCGCTTTAAAGCAGTTCATTTGGCGGCCAGCTTGGTAAAGATTCCCAGGCAGCAATTTTCTATGTTGACGGGGAATATAATGTGAAAAGTAAAATTTTTTTTAAAAAATTGTTCCTTTAGAAATACATCAGCTTGTCACAGGGGTTAGTACTTGTTAAAAGTAGACTATTGTACCTTATTTAACTTAAAAGGGTGCATATTAGAACTAATATGGGATGCACCACAATAAGGGCTTGATATTAACTTTTCTGCTCACCAGCCACTGTGTCTAGTGGTTTTCCAAAGTTACTAGCCACTCAGCATTTTCATTGGCCACAATTTTGACATTGATACCCTGGGGAAAAACTGCGATATAGATATTTTTAATATTATTTCATAATTTGGCAGCAGGTATATAAGGCTGCTGTCACTTTAAGACCTGACGCATGGATCAATTACACATGTGTTTTCTTTCTCAACTGTTTATGTTCACTTAAAACCTGACCGACTGAAAAAATAACTCAATTTAGTACTGAGAGGCAGTTTTATGTGTGCACACTTTGAGTGTGAGCACAAAATCTGTGGGAACGAGCAAAATTTTGCGCAATACGTGCAATCCAACGGCGAAATTAAAGCCCTATAACACCAACAATATTCATCCGGAGCAAATGAAATGAGTGAGTGAGGGCAGGCGGGTGTGTGTGTCAGCTCGCTGTTGGAGAGATGAGAGAGAGAAAGAGCAGCTGGTATCATGTATCTATTCTGAGGAAAATGAGTATTGGAAGCTTTTCAGATATTTCAGTATCGATACGTATCGAAAAATCTATATTTTTGACAACACTATATTGTACTTATTTTATTTCAGACGCCTTTTCAAAAGACTAAAATTGAAAAATGAATATATTATATATAAAATTCAACGTTTCACGGCACTGCTGAAATTTAACCTCATTTGGCGGGTTGGCGGATGTTAATGTCAAGCCCTGATCAAAATTTCTTCTCAAAAAGAAAAAATGCCATAATTTGGTCTAAAAAAAGAAACTTAAAAAATCTTTAAGGTTAACCGGATATCTTAAACCAGAAGTCCTAAGCAATTTTGCTTATATTAGCAAAAACAACTCTTTTTATATCTGTTGAATTGTGCAATATTTTTTAAATTAAAATATTATAGTAGCAATGCTATCTGAAGGAAGAACAAGTCTAATCATTTGGAGAGAAAAAAAGAAAAAAAAAAAAGAAAAAGTTTTTTCCAAGTCTCCTCCGGTATTTGGCCCGAGATGCTGGGATAGGCTCCAGCATCCCTGTGACCCTGCATAGGACAAACAGTTTGAAAAATGGATGAATTTATTCAGTTTTCATTTTTGGCACAGTGTCTCCAAATTATCCTGTTTCAGCCAAGAATGATCACTAACTAATCATCTTTTCGGTGTAGGTGTACCTTTTAAAGGTACTGCCCCAATGACAAGCTAAAGGTACAGGTTTTGCACATTTTCTTCTGCCAGTGTTTTCGTGCAAGTACAGCTACTCCTGATAGGCAAAAGACAGAACTTTTGATCGGCAGTTGGCGCTAAATACTCCATTCCTAGAGCCCCCATATTATTATGATTTCTCCCATTTCTTTTTGTACAAGTGGTCATCTACACTAGTTCCCTTAATAATATCCCTGCTAAAGCATTACTGCAACCACCAACCCTAATGTCTGTAGCAGAGAAGCTTTTCGGTGCAAAGCTCCAGAGATGACAGGAAATATTTCAACACCTTCAGCTAAACGACGTCCCCCAATGCGATCAGAGCACCCTCACTACCTTTTACTGTGTTGAAAACTGGACCTGCAACACCACCACTGCAACCCTTAGATCCTGTTGACGGACTTAAACTCAGCCTCAGGCCCAGCAAGCCGTCTCAGCCTTCCCAAAAGCAGGAGCTCTGGATTTGGTTTCCAACCCCGCAAGCCTGGGGCTCAGCTTCCTGCCCCTGGAGCCCCAGAGACTGCAGGGGCGCAGGCTAGAAAAGGAGAGGTATGTTCAGCCAATATCCTCGTCAGGACAAGTGCTTTGATGATGATTTTCACTGGCTGCGAGCACACAAAACAGCCCAGGAATAACACACTGTAAAGCAAGACTGATTGAGATTGGACATCTGCTGTTGAATCTTAAAGGGATAGTTCACTAAAAAATGAAAATACTGTCATCAGTTATTCACCCTCAAGTCATTCCAAACCTGTATGACTTTGACAAAAGAAGATATTTTGGAAAATGTCTCTCTCTTTTTCCTACAGAGTGCCTTTCACTTCAACACACGTTCAAGAGCTGCTTGGTTTTGCTTGCTTAACAAATCCATCAAGTTGCCCCTCATCCGGGTGTCAAAAGAAATTAAACTTGCCTTTGATCACAACCTCAAATGTTGACACGAAATAAGTCTTATTAACTGAAGATGCATGTTGGAGTCAACACCAGACCATCTCACCCCTATCTTGGAGGCAGCAAAGGGTTGTGTAGACTTGAAGAAAACAGATCTTGCCAAACCTTGACAATTGGCAATCCATGCTTGACTTGCCAAATACACAAACCAGTACCAAAATAATGCAAAAGAAAAGTTTGTTTCTCCTAAAGAACAAATTTCATTGCGGTATCAAACATATCAACCTATTCAACATTGTTCTGCATTCAGACATGATTTGGATCACAAGGGTCGCTCCTTATTAGAATACAAATCCTCATATATAGTTAATCATGTTAAAGCACTAAAGTCTTTCATAACACATGCCCTGATTGAAATTATGCTGAGTGAAGAAAAACAAAGAATGTTATGGAATGAGATAAGAGAGGCAGTGCATCCGCCTCACTGGCTGTAGCGTGACCCCACTGACTATTCAAACACGAGCGGCCTCTCCCCGAACCCCACACTCTTTTCTATTGAGTTTGTGCCTTTAATCAGGCTGTGGAACTATCCTAAAATCCATTTGCCGTTCAGTGAAGATTTGGCATGACAAATGGGAACACTGTGTACTGGGAGTATCCAGCAAAAATGGAGCCAATACTGTTCTGAATGAGAGATTGGAAAAAGAGAGGGAAGAGACGAATATGACAAAGGCAGAGGGTTTCAGGGCAACATTTGGAAGAGAAAAATACATTTGTGACAGAATGAGAGCATCAATTATCTTTCTGATTGGTTAAATAGTCTGAGCTGTATTATATGCAAAAATGGCAAGAGCTGGTGAAATCTGCTACTTTCCATTTTATTGGCTGACCACTAAAACAGGTTTTTATTAGTCCACTGGGACACAAGTTTTGCAGCGGTATGTCCATGAAATAGCTGGTACTCATTATGAGTGTAGTCTACACTGTTGTCTCTACAGTCTTTCAGTAAGATCACTGCATCGATTGAATACTAGCCTGCTAGTCTATTACTGTGGTACCATCATTTGATGGTTTTCTAGACCCTATAAGTGACGTGACCTGTATCCAAGTATGGTGTCCCATACTCGGAATTTGTGCTCTGCATTTCACCCATCCAAGTGCGCACACACACAGAGCAGTGAGTATTGAACACACTCACCATGAAAACATTTTTGCTGCAGTGCCCAGGGAGTGATTGGGGGTTAGGTGCTTTGCTCGAGGGCACCTCAGTTGTGAATAATAAGAGTGGAAGAGAAAAGAATGTTATGGAACAAAGTTCATTCACTCCCCCCACCTACAGTGGGGAGTTCATTCACTCCCCCCACCTACAGTGCATTTTCTGCTGGTACTGAGACTCGAACCCACAACTTTCAGGTTATAAGTCCAACTGTCTAACCATTAGGCTACAACTGCCCTATATTACAGGTCCTTCTCAAAAAATTAGCATATTGTGATAAAGTTCATTATTTTCCATAATGTAATATGCATAAGGTAACACTCTGGATGAGCTTAAGGCCACTATCGAAGCATCCTGGGCCTCCATAACACCTCAGCAGTGCCACAGGCTGATTGCCTCCATGCCACGCCGCATTGAAGTATTTCAGTTGGTGTGCAAGAATCTAAAATATATGAAAGTTAAATTTTTATCATTACATTATGGAAAATAATGAACTTTATCACAATATGATAATTTTTTGAGAAGGACCTGTATATGTTATGTAAAAACAAAGTCCAGTTGTTGTTTTTACAGAAAGGCCCTTACCTCTCAAATTGGCCAGTTCTTGGCCAATGTAATGGTAGAAAGTAAACTATACATTTTTACTGTATATTTTTCAAGTATATGTACTTTTTCAAAATTTTCATTTTGGAAAACTTTTACTTAACTACCTTCCAAAACCCGACCTGTCTTTTTTTCTCTGCTACATTTTTAGAAATAAATGACAACGATGTACTAAAAAAAGAAACGTCTCTTGCGTACAGACTACAAAGTTGTCAAAACGATCCTCTTTTACATGGATCCGCAAAAACCACTGTGAATGCTGTATTATGCTGCCAGGCCAGTAGATGGCGATGCGCCTATAGACTGAACATGTCATATGCATGATATCACCGTTTTTACAAATTTGTGTTTTTTGTAGTTTACACGGAGATGATAACGGTATTGTTTTCAAAACCTTGCACTTTGAAACCCGTTTTCAAAAGTTTGTGTTTTCAGGCCTCCAAAATACCATTGTCATGTTCAAATGAATGGCTAAAATGCATAAAAAGTTTTCCATTTTTAGTTGAAAATTGTGTTATGTAAATGGCCCCAGAGACCCACTTGGAGACCCGATGGCAATATCTGATTAAAATAAATCTTTTTTTTAAGCCAGTTCTTTTCAATGCACCAACTTACAAACTGGTTTGAATGATTCATTCATTTTATTGATGCGACTTCAGCAGTTAACAACTCACTCATTCAGTGATCTGGTCTGAGTGAGACTTGCATTAAGGAATCAATGGTACTTTGAGATTATAGAATAGCCTATGTCAAACAGAAAAAAACAGATAATGGTTGTCCTTATAGATCAGTAATTTTACTTTTGATTCTTACAGAAAGTGTACCATACAGTATATTCAAAAGTAATTATTCAAAATGATTTTTCAAAGTTGAAAATAAAACAGATTACTGGAGTATGTTTCACAAGAAAATACTATTTATGAATAAGCAATTTATGAGTGAAATTGTTTCTAAGTAAATCATACACCATTGTTTTGTATACTTTAACTCAACTTCAGGATTTGTGTACCTTGTCCACCAGTGTCTGGCTGCTGTTTTGTGATGCAATCCTATTACACATTGCATTCTATGTTTTGGTGGGTGGAATAAAACCTATAAAACTAGAATATAATTGAATTAGAGCCATGGAAGTAAAAGCAATTTACCCACATTTGCAATTTTCAGTGGCATGTCTTTTCTAAATGAACTTTGTAGATGTATTGTTCTTTGAGTAATGTGGAAAAACTCCATATCCTGAGTAATTTCCAGCATATGACAATAAAGCTCAGTTAGCACCACATGCTAACTCTCAAACGCTAATGCAGAAAGCTTAGCAGAGGAAAAACCATTTAAGCATAAAGAATGTTACTCAGTGATTTACAAGCTCCCTGAGCTCAGAAAACAACACCTCAGATTTTAAAATGAGCAGTAAGTCTGCGCTAAAAGTCTGAGGGGGGTTGAGGAGAGATTTATGCATAGAAAATTACCGATGGAATTGAATAAAGTGAGGTTTTACTGCCGCCTACATCGTGTGTGATCCTCACACCAACTGTATAGATTTTACTGGTGAGTAACTAAGTGCTTTAATTTCACACTCGTGCTGCTAGCCACTTAAACCTTGGTGGCTTCATGGGCCAAGCTGTGGAACATTCCAGGCAATCAAACAATCAGAGTGCGTTTAAAGGGAGATCTGGCGGCCATTTCATGCAACGAAGAATCTTGCCAAAACAGCGCTGTTTGAATTGGACATGCTTTACTGAGAAAGGTGTGATAGTGTGCTGTGCCAGGATACGAGGAGGGTGGAACTGTGTGAACTTGTTTACCTTGTAACCCAGAACACATACCATATTGCTGATCCTCTAAATGCTGACACTTTGATTTTTCAGCTTGTTCATCAGTGTGATCAAAGTCTCTGGTGGAAAACCTTGTTTAAAAATATTTTTTGTTGCAATCAGGTCCACATGTGTTCTGGAATGATTCTGGCATAAGTGTTCAAATGGACTCAAATGTGTTTGCATTGACAAAAGAGATCTGGCAAACCAAAAGGACTGGCTGGAAATTGCTCGCTGTGTGGCATGCACATGTATCCTTCAATCACTGTTGATGTACAACTCTCTATATCACTGTGCATGATTGTACGGCCCAGTAGTGCACAACACATCACAATTTAAAAAGCAAACATAAGCTCACAACACAACGGAATTGAGCCACAACACAATGGAAATGCTCCGAACCACTAGGGTGCTCTCAGAGCTCGGTAAAGTTAGTTTTCCTTGCCAATGTTCTATAGAGTCGGCAGTGATATCAATACCACAATCAGCTTTAACAGTATGTAACCACTGTATATCGACATGAAATATTCATTCAAAATCACCTACGTGGACAATACCTTCACATTTATACCTGTGAATGATTTGGCGTGCTACCACGGCACATGATGAAGGGAACGTCTGCCAATTCCACCAAATGGTTAAAACAAACAATTTTGAGAGCCCCCTAGTGGTCGGGAGCATTTCCGTTGTGTTGTGGCTTGTTTCCGTTGTGTTGTGGCTTGATTTTGTTGTTTTGTGGCTTGTTTCCATTGTGTTGTTGCTTGATTTTGTTGTTTTGTGGCTTGATTTAATTGTGTTGTGGCTTTATTTCATTGTGTTGTGGCTTGTTTCCGTTGTGTTGTGAACTTATGTTTGCTTTTTTAATTTCATTGTGTTGTGCACTACTACGATTGAGTTTGCTTTTGTTAAAGTATAGGTTAGGTACAATCTCCAGAAATTAGATCAAGCTATATTAGAGAAAATATGCCCAGAAATGTACAATTTATGATGTACAGCATTAGCAGAGCGATTATTTCTTTCATATATTAGGCCCCATCCACACAAACAGGTATTTTCAAAAGCAGTATCCAGTCACTGAAACCAAACTTTTTTGAAAACTCTTGCCAGGGTGAAGATTTTTAGAAACTCCAGTTACAGTATTGTCACGTAGACGGTGAAACCAGAGATTTTGGCTTGTGACATCAGAACCGGTACCAGTAATAACCTTTTTTCTAGGCCTTTGTAAAATGGAAAAAACAGACAAAACTGAAATATAGCTAAATGAATTGGTTTGGTTTATTGATTTGGTAAAATGAGTTGGTTTAGACATTGAATCTGCTATTGGTGCACTGCAACACTGTATGCGCTGTCGGTGTAGGTTAAATTATTTGCTTATCATTGGTTTTAATAATACTTACAGTATAGCACGTATAATATTACCAGCATGCCTCTGACATTTTCAGTGCAGTCCACAGAACACCTGCCATGCATTATTTCATTTTTAAACAGTGTCTATTGTTTCTGTTTGAACTGATTAAGTTGGATTGGTTATTGCGTCAGGGATGATAACCATAATTTGTACCTTTTGTCTATATTGAGTTGAGAGAGTGCTGTTGGTGAGAGGTTAATAGCCAGCTGTGAGAACATTCATTAACAAAGCCTGGTAATTAATTAAATGTAAAATATGTAATTGAAGTCAGCTGGTGCAATGAGGCAGTAGTTTTATTTCTTTGTCTATGTGAAATGGGCCCCAGCGCTTGCTTTCATCACACAGATTAGGCATCTGAGAAAACAGTGTGGATGTGATTCTAAGGTAATGAGGTAGAAACGTGATGTAACTGAAAAACATTTCAAACAATGATGTTTGGACACACATGGTGCACTGCTCCACGAGACAACAGAACATTAAAGGTCCCTGAGGCAGCAAATGTGATGGTCAGGGCCAAAGTTTTGCTCCAGCCCTCTAGCTGAAGGTCATGAGTGTTTGTCTCTGCAGGATTTTACAGGAAATTTGAGCTTTTGAGAGCCAGGTGGCTCTAAGTCTATTGCTTTGGCAGATTGTAGTCACCTGGTAGTCAATCTGGCAGATTGTAAATCACCTGATGGTTTGTCTGTGTCTCAGAGCAGCTTAATTGGGATTGAGAGCCAGTAACTTACAATATTGTCACAGTGTTACTACATTCTCAATTATATAAATTGGAAAATGGAGATTGACTAATACTGTTCTTTTCTCTAAACCAAAGTTCTAAACTCTGACCCTCAAGATCCAATTTCCTGGAGAGTTCTGCTCTAATCAAACTCACCTGCCTGTAGCTTTCTAGTAATCCTGAAGACATTGATTAGCTTGTTCAGATGTGTTTGATTAGGGTTGGAGCTAAACTCTGCAGGAAAGTGGATCTTGAGGGCCAGAGCTGATAACCCTGAGAACCCTTGCTCTGAGCTATTTTTCTAATTATTTCAGCAGTTCCTTGGACATCTTACCGGCCAACCTACTGTACTGGTTTTCAGCAAATGTATCTTGAATTGTGAGGTTTACACTTAACCATGAGAAAAGAAAACAACAAATGAATCATTCATTACTATAAAGTATAATTATCTTTGTTCACCCATATGAAAATTGTCATCATTTACTCACCCTCATGTCGTTCCAAACCCATAAGACTTTTGTTCATCTTTGGAACACAAATGAAAATCTTTTTGATGAAATGCAACTACCACTTTGATGCTTCAAAAAGTTCATAAAGAGATCGTAAATCTAATCCATATGAATTGAATGGTTTAGTCCAAATTTTCTGAAGAGACACGATCATTTTATATGATGAACAGATTGAATTTAGGCTTTTATTCCCATATAAACATTCATCAACTCACACATCAGTGAGATATGGAAAAGAAAGCTCAAGCATGTTTGCTTAACGTGCGAGAACCAATGAGGTTCATTCTCGTGTTTCGCAGCACGTTTGAGCTTCCGCAAGAACCAATGAGGTTCATTCTCGTGTTTCGCAGCACGTTTGAGCTTCCGCAAGAATCAATGAGGTTCATTCTCGTGTTTCGCAGCACGTTTGAGCTTCCGCGAGAACCAATGAGATTCATTCTAGTGTTACGCAGCACGTTTGAGCTTCCGCGAGAACCAATGAGGTTCATTCTCGTGTTACGCAGCAAGTTTGAGCTTCCGCGAGAACCAATGAGGTTCATTCTCGTGTTACGCAGCAAGTTTGAGCTTCAGCGAGAACCAATGAGATTCATTCTCGTGTTACGCAGCACGTTTGAGCTTCAGCAAGAACCAATGAGGTTCATTCTCGTGTTTCGCAGCACGTTTGAGCTTCAGCAAGAACCAATGAGGTTCATTCTCGTGTTACGCAGCACGTTTGAGGTTCTGCAAGAACCAATGAGGTTCATTCTCGTGTTTCGCAGCACGTTTGAGCTTCAGCAAGAACCAATGAGGTTCATTCTCGTGTTTCGCAGCACGTTTGAGCTTCTGCAAGAACCAATGAGGTTCATTCTCGTGTTTCGCAGCACGTTTGAGCTTCAGCAAGAGGTTAATTCTCACACGTTAAGCAGGTTGGGTTGAGCTTCTGTTTATGTTCGCTGAACAAAAGACTAAATTCAATCTGTTCATCATTTAAAGCAATTGAGTCTCTTCAGAACATTTGGACTAAACCACTCAATTCATATGGATTCATTTTTGTGATCTCTTTGTGAACTTTTTGAAGCATCAAAATGTCACTTGTGTAGCTGAAGCTCTCAGATTTCATCAAAATTATTATTTGTTTTGAAGATGAATGAAAGTCTTACAGGTTTGGAACAACATAAGAGTGAGTAATTAATGACATAATTTTCATTTTTTGGTGAAGTCACCCTTTAATATAAGGATATTTAGAATTTTTTTAACTAGAAAACAAACGAACAAAAAAGCTTCCAGTATTCAATAAGTGGATTTGGATGACTGGGTTTAGTTGCATCATTACTCAACTTTTCTTTGGCATAGTTTCCATATATATTTCATTCAGCCTATTCCACTATGATTAATACTTTCACTTTCAATCTTAGCTTCTGGATCACTATTAGTTAGTTCCTCCTTGGAAAAGCAGTTTCTTCTAATAGTGGACAGCTGAAGGGAAAAATACAGTTTTACCACATCCACTGACACAGACCAGATATCTGGGTCTTGGTGAGGTGGTTGGACCACTCAAACCCCTATCGGCCGGCACTGGTTTCGGGACCTGTTTTCCGTCTGGAACGGATTACTCAGTTGTTAGCAGGAAGCCACACAAACACACACATACACTCACAGTGCCCATAGAAAGCCATCACTCATCTGGCAAACATATGGCACAACGGATTCAAAATGAAACAAAATTCCCCGTGATTAACACACAAACAACCTCATGTACTTATTTTCCTGGCCTTCGAAAGTCACCAGCTTTTTTTGACCCCGATCCTTGGGGCCTTCACCCTAGGAATGTGTCTGTGAGAGTTATGAAATTATGATTGCACAAGGTGTGTCTGTGTATGTAATCATGTAATGCATTTGTCTGCTGGGCAGGGTCTGTGTCCACCTCACTGTGCCACTGGCCTCTCAATGTTCCTTGGAACTCCAGATTTGGCCCACCAGCCAAAAATCTGTATTTTTTCACGAAGTGAGTGCCCTTCACCTGACCTGTAGACTCATTCATAAGTACCTCACCATTTATCTTAAACCAGACCATCCTGCCCAGGCTTTTTACCTCTTTTCTGGTTTGCAAACGAGCCTTTGGTGGTGGCAATAAGGAAAAAGCGTTTATATTTCCCCTCAATACTATGTCCTCAGCCTTCTTTGTACCTCTTTTCTCTCGGCTGTGGGTCTGCTGTTTGATCCTGGCGTGAGGAAGTGTGGGTGTAATTGGGCCGTGGCTCCATGAGGTTAATTCCACGGAAAGAATTCCTGGCCCAGCCTGAAACCCAAAGAGTGAAAATGAAGAAAGGAGAAAAAAATGTAACAAAAAACACTATGATAATAGCAAACAGAAAAATAAATGTTAAATAAGTGTTAATAAATGTTAAAATTTGTCTTTATAGAATGGATTGCTATGGAAGCTTGTTTCCATCATGGAATAACAAAAATAAAAAGCGACTTTTTCTGACTCACAGTTCTGACTTTTTTCGCAATTGTAAGTTTACATGTCACAATTCCGACTTTAACTCGCAATTGCTAGTTTGTATCTGAATTCTAAGAAAAAAGTCAGAATTGTGAGTTTATATCTCAGTTCTGAGAAAAAAAGTCTGAAGATATAAACTTTTTTATTTTTTTTGCGAATTCGATTGCGAGTTTATATCTCACAATTCTGACTTTTTTCTCAGAATTGAGAGATAAACTTGCAATTGTGAGTTATAAAGTCAGATTTGTTGGATATGAACTCGCAATTTCAAGAAAAAAAAGTACAAGATTTTTTTTTTTTCGGGCAGGAAACAAGCTTCCATAGATTACTGCACGTGTTCATACTTAAAACACAAAATACACTAATATTAAAGATGTATTATTTGAAAAGAAGTGTTAATATGATATGCAGCTTTGCTTCCCAAATAATTGTATCTTATTTCAAGGATTTTTAGATTTTATTATAACTGCAAATTGGACCCTTTTCACATTTCCAGGGTTCAAGTAGTTTTCTGTAATAGCAAGGTAATACAACACAAAGTACTGTATAGTGTTATAAATGTACAATATTTAAAAAAAAAAATCAAACATTAGAAACTTTGCTAGATTTATGATGTTAATAACTGTGGAAACTTGTCATCTCAGTCTGTCAAAAGGTTCCATGAGACAGAAATACTTATCAAGGATAGAATTTTTTTGCAGTGTATTAATGGTTAAATCACTGTAATATGATACCAGACTGAGTAAGAAAAATAATCATAATTCTTATTGAATTCGTTATTTTAAGGATTTTTTGAGATTTTTTTTTCATTGTTTTTTATTGGAAAACCAGACAGAAATGACAAGATTTTTTTGCACTGTACTGCTGTCATTAGACAAATGGCACACTGTACAGGGAAAAACATATGAAGAAAATGAAGTTCTGAATTGACAGACGGACAGACGGAGAGAGAGAGAGAGAGAGAGAGAGAGAGAGAGGTGAAGTGCCCTCTGCTGTGAGTGTGTGAGTACTGAGACTGCTTCCTTCAGCACAGCTCGTCTCTCTACAATCCCACTCTCTGTTCCATCTCACATTAGCGCCACTTTCATATTCAAATGACTGTTGTTTCAGTAACACCATCTATTCATCCTCCCTTTGGAGTTTATTTGTTTTGATGGTTAGGGTCATTCAAAATTGTGCCGAAAGTTGCAGTGTGTGTGTGTGTGTTAACATGTGTGCACTTTAAAAAGAGGTGCTGTTTCATGGCCTGGCCTCCTGTGGTCCCCAACTCCAGAAAGGGAAACGACTTGGCTTTTATCTCCCCCTTTTGAAGTGGCACAAGAACAGCCTGTTTCTGCCAACATCACAAACCCATCCAAACACTTACTGCTGACCATTAGCAGCACTAACACACACACACACACACACATGTTTGTTTTTGTGAAATGTGGGGACATTCCATAGGCGTAATGGTTTTTATACTGTACAAACCGTATTTTCTATCCCCCTACACTACCCCTACCCCTAAACCTAACCATCACAGGAAACTGTGCACACTTTTACTTTCTCACAAAAACTCATTCTGTATGATTTATAAGCCTTTTGAAAAGTGGGGACATGGGGAATGTCCTCATAAATCACCCTCTCCTTGTAATACCTATGTCATACCCATGTCATTATACACATTTGTGTCCTGATATTTCACAAAAACATGCCCGCACACACACACACACACACACACACACACGTGTTAATTATCACTGTACAGTCACTTGATGACACTGTACATGGGAAAAAGCACAATTGCCCACTTATGAGGTTTTGACTGTCCTCAAAGTTGTGCATAATTGGCCATTCTGCAAAATGATTCCCCGTCGGCGTGTTTGGTTATCCCAAAGGAATTTATCTTGAACATTTTGTGTGCATCTCAAGAGTTTTCAGCCATCAGTAGCACTTAATTAAAGCTGTAATAGCATGATAAAATATTAGGTGAAGATATGTTATGTTGTTGATGACACACTCAAAAAAAAAGCTGTTAAAAACAACCCAATTTGGGTTAAAAAATGGACAAACACAGCGATTGGGTTGTTTGAACCCAGCGGTTGGGTTAGATGTTTGCCCAACCTGCTGGGTAGTTTTATTTAACTCAACTATTGTTTAAAAATTACTGTATTGCTTGCTTAAAATGAAGCCAAAATGTTTTGGAAATTAACATTTATTAATGTTTAATAAATAAACATTTATCAATAAGTTTAATAAATAATAATTAAACAATAAACATTTATTAAATTGCATATTCATAAATATTCACCTTTTGATTATTATTGTTGCCTCTAGTAATTATGTGTCTAATTTTTAATTTCCAACCTATTTTGGGTTCATTTTAAGCCAGACATATAGTAACTTTTAAACATTAGTTGGGTCAAATAAAACTGCCCAACAATTTGGGCAACCATTTAACCCAACTGCTAGGTTAAAACAACCCAATCGCTGAGTTTGTCCATCTTTAACCCAATTTGGGTTGTTTTTAACCCAGCATTTGTGTGTACTGAAGAAGATGGAAGACGTTGTTGTGGAATCTGAAGTGATTCTGGCTGGATTCTTCGGGTGCTGAGATCCACACCACAGGAAAAACCTTGAGTCCCGGGCAAACACATTATCCAGACACCATCATCTTCACCTCTCCTGACCGTTAACATTCTCTCAGTGAAAACTCTTCAGTTTGGATGACGGAGTGATGAGAGATGCTTTTAAGAGACATTGAGAAAGTCAGAAAGGAAGCTCTTTTCGAAATGTGCAATAGCATTTATTGCTAAAATGTGGAATGAGTAAAATCTGTGAAGTGTTGAGAGTTACAGAAAGGAAATGGGGGGAGATGTGTTTGAAAAGACAGTGCATGTGTCAGGGAAATGCTGTCTCATTGTAAAACAGAAAAAGAGGTGGGAGAATGTGCTGCATCTTGGACTGAAAACACACACAGCTTTTGAACATGCGGTAAGAAAAGAAAAATCAAAAAAGAAAACGTCCTACTCTCTATTTGGCTTAAAGTGGGAGCGAGACATCTGGAAATGACCCTATCATCACCTCGGCCTAACTTCTGTCCCTGCTGCCAAGTCCAACATTGTAGCATGCTCTACATTTCGAAAAATCTGCCTCATACATCAAATCAGCCGTCTCAGATTACATGACCACGGTGACAAAACCCATCGCATTTGTTCCCGTCTCAGAATGAAACGTATGGCCATGCATAAAAGCCACAAGGGAAAAAAGAGCCAGATTGTACCACTCATTTAATTTTCAGCAATTGTGATCATGTACTATATGGTAGACACACATTGTGTCACTTTTCCAACTGACTTTTCTTTAACATACTCCATTCTGCCAGTGAATTGTCTTTAATGTCAAGCCGTCTCTGCTGGGCCCTGTTGCCTGTTAGTTCTCCTCATCTGTGCTCTTTGAAGTGCATCCAGATTCAGAATGGCAGAGGTACAGGGTCTTTCCAGGCCTCTTAGTATCAAAGCACACTAATATTACACACTGGTTATTAATGTCAGATTATTCCCCCAACTCAAGGCACCCAAGAGACCAGAATGAGAAGGAGGGTCTCAAAATGATGCCAACACGCTTATGAGCCGCCTGAACATTTTCAAATATTTTTCCAATATTGAGAGGCAGGGGCACACGCTTAATAAACTGGAACTATTTTTCCATTCAGTGCTTTTAAACTCTGTGGTGAAACATTGTGGGTTTCATCTAAAAGAAGTGGCTAAATGTTTGAATGCCGATGCCACTTCAGATGTCTCATACACCTGTTGCTCTTTGAGCAAACTCAGTTGAATGCTTCTCCAATCTGTGCAGGCCACACAGCAAATATGTACCAGATTCACATTCATTGATCGATTTAGTCTTGTTGAGACTCTCAGTGCAAATCCGATATTTGTGCATATCCGATTGCAATCCGGTCATATTTAGCGAGCGGTTTTTGCCAGGAATGCATTAGGCTACTAATAACACGGTACAGTAATAATATTCATATGTGGCTTGATATCCTATTCAAATCTCATTTCTAGAAATCCGTTACAGTCTGACTGCTCAGATTGGATTTTGCGTAGCTTTTCTGCTTATATGTCACTTTCTTATGCACGTAAAAGTTTGTCACGGGACACACAAATCGGATCTGAACAGTTATAATACAAAGTGTGTACAGTCGACAATTTAGGCAGAAATTCACAGTGTGAACGTCGTTTTTTTTTTTCTTTCTTTTAATCTAGATACATTTGAAAATAGCATTTTTGTTTCAAAATACTCTCTGTTCACACTAGAGTTTAAGCGTTTTCCAGAAGTTTCTCGTCCGCATTGAAACATTGAAAAATGCTAAAATCATCTCACTGTGAATGTGTAAAACATACTAAAATTTCACTGATAGACCAGACATTACAAAGTAACATTTATCTTGAGCAACACTGTGAAAGTGAATAACGCATAGCACATACTGTTATAAGCATATATCTAGCCGCACAATATGCGTCATATGATTAAACATGCACCATCGTTTTCGATTACCTCTGTTTTCACAGTCCACACTATAATGCAAAAAAATGGCTTTTTCAAATTTATCCACTTGGGAGAGCGTCTCGTTTTTTCAGGACAAAAACACTGTCTCAGTGTGGAAGGAAGCCCAAAATGTAGAGAAAAATATGCATTTTCAAATGTATCCAGATGTAGCCAAACCATTTTCACTCAAATATTGCTAGTAAATTCACAAATAATTAAAAAGAAATGGCAAGTAACTCACTGAATTAAATTAAGTAGAAAGACTGAAATACATTTT
>RJVU01000170.1:146232-161704 GCA_003731715.1 Anabarilius grahami | reverse complement strand
CCCAGCAGGTTGGGCAAACATTTAACCCAGCCGCTGGGTTAAAACAACCCAATCGCTGGGTTTGTCCATTTTCAACCCAACTTGGGTTGTTTTTAACCCAGCATTTTTTAGAGTGTATATACATGAATTTATAATAAATGACGTGCAGTCCGGGTGGAAACAATCCTGGGTTGAGGTCAGGGCCATGATCTGTTAAATTGGTGACGTCTGGTGTAGAGGGTTCTAGCCTACTGCGTCACTCACCAAAAAATTAAAAATTAAAAAGTTCAACCTGTCTGAAATAAAGAACCTGTTATTCAGCAAAGTGAAATTTATTGAATCTGAAATTACAACTTGACCGCAGGCTTTAGCGACCCAAGTATCACACTCCCCCAGTGACTGAACAAGCACACCTCCCTCCTGATCCCAGTGTGAGATGAGCGAGAAAGCAACAGGTCACCCGCTTGCACAGTATTTTTCTATTTGCTTTAGAAAATGCCAGGAATCCCTCTCCCTTTTGTTTTGCCTATGAATCATCTATTACCTTTTTAGTTTGCGCAATTCACCGAGGTTGGGAGGTCTTCGCTGGGGTAGTGACACTTGCCCTGGGAGGGGAGAAAGAGTGCGAATGAAAGATGAGATGTGCTTCTGCTGTGTTTCCTTGTGTGGTACTGTATTTTTAAGCCTTTTAAAACTATAGCAGATTTCATCCAGCAAAACAACTTCATGGCTCTTTTTCAATTGGCATTCTAGCCATATTGAAATATAAGGTCAGTATCCCTCAACATATGGAAACTATGTTACAGTTGTTACAGTTTCAGTGCAAAATGAACAAACAGCACAGATTGGAATATGATTACAGTACGTGGGGAGTTTTCAATTTCAAAAGGAACAAATTTTGTCACTATTTACTCTATTTACTACTTTCATTTCTATGAAAGCCTGTTTCCAACTCAGAGTAAAAAAAGTAATTTTGAGGAAGTTTAAAATAAAACAAAGTCACATTGTAGGATATAAAGTTACAATTTCTTGTCATTGAAAATTTTTTTTGAGAAACATTTGTGAGAAATTGGCAGTTGTGAGATGTAAAATCACATTGTGAGCTATAATGTTACAATTTCTTGTAATTGTGAGAATTAATGTCACATCTGTGAGAAAGTGGCAGTTGTGAGATATACAGTCAAATAGTGAGATATAAAATAAAATTTCTTGTAATTGCAAGAATTAATGTCACATTTGTGAGAAAGTGGCAGCTCAGATATAAAGTCACATAATGAGATATAATGTTACAATTTCTTGTATTTTCAAGAATTAATGTCACATTTGTGAGATATAAAGTAACATAGTGAGATATAAAATGTAATTTCTTGTAATTGCAAGAATTAATGTCACATTTGTGAGATATAAAGTAACATAGTGAGATATAAAATGTAATTTCTTGTAATTGCAAGAATTAAAGTCACATTTGTGAGAAAGTGGCAGTTGTGAGATATAACGTTAAAATTTCTTGTAATTGCAAGAATTAATGTCACATTTGTGAGAAAGTGGCAGCTCAGATATAAAGTCACATAATGAGATATAATGTTACAATTTCTTGTAATTGCAAGAATTCATGTCATTTGTGAGAAAGTGGCAGCTGTGAGATACAAAGTCACATACTGAGATATAATGTTACAATTTATTGTATTTGCGAGAATTAATGTCACATTTGTGAGAAAGTGGCAGCTGTGAGATACAAAGTCACATAGTGAGATATAACATTACAATTTCTTGTATTTGCGTGAATTAATGTCACATTTGTGAGAATATGATAGCTCTGAGATGTAAAACCACTTTGTGTGATACAATTTCTTGTAATTGCTAGAATTAATGTCACATTTGTGAGAAAGTGGCAGCTCAGATATAAAGTCACATAATGAGATATAATGTTACAATTTCTTGTAATTGCAAGAATTAATGTCATTTGTGAGAAAGTGGCAGCTGTGAGATACAAAGTCACATAGTGAGATACAAAGTCACATAGTGAGATATAACGTTACAATTTCTTGTATTTGCGAGAATTAATGTCACATATTTGAGAAAGTGGCAGCTGTGAGATATATAGTAACATAGTGAGATATAAAATGTAATTTCTTGTAATTGCAAGAATTAAAGTCACATTTGTGAGAAAGTGGCAGTTGTGAGATATAACGTTAAAATTTCTTGTAATTGCAAGAATTTATTGTCACATTTGTGAGAAAGTGGCAGCTCAGATATAAAGTCACATAATGAGATGTAATGTTACAATTTCTTGTAATTGCAAGAATTAATGACATTTGTGAGAAAGTGGCAGCTGTGAGATACAAAGTCACATAGTGAGATATAACGTTACAATTTCTTGTATTTGCGAGAATTAATGTCACATTTGTGAGAAAGTGGCAGCTGTGAGATACAAAGTCACATACTGAGATATAATGTTACAATTTATTGTATTTGCGAGAATTAATGTCACATCTGTGAGAAAGTGGCAGCTGTGAGATATACAGTCAAATAGTGAGATATAAAGTGACAATTTCTTGTATTTCCAAGAATTAATGTCGCATTTGTGAAAAAGTGGCAATTGTGAGATATAAAGTAACAAAATCACAATATGAGATAGTGTCTTGTAATTGCAAGAATTTATTGTCACATTTGTGAGAAAGTGGCAGCTCAGATATAAAGTCACGTAATGAGATATAATGTTACAATTTCTTGTAATTGCAAGAATTATTGTCACATTTTTGAGAAAGTGGCAGCTGTGAGATACAACGTTACAATTTCTTGTATTTGCGAGAATTAATGTCACATTTGTGAGAATATGATAGCTCTGAGATGTAAAACCACTTTGTGTGATACAATTTCTTGAAATTGCTAGAATTAATGTCACATTTGTGAGAAAGTGGCAGTTGTGAGATATAAAGTCACATCGTGAGGTATAAAGTTACAATTTCTAACAATTGTGAGAATTAAATTCACAATTATGAAAAACAAAGTCACAAAGGCAAGATGTTGAGTTACAACTGAGAGACAACATCACAATTACAAGAAATAAAAATGAGAAACAAAGTTGCAATTGTGTGAAATAAAATTAAAAGTACATTATAAGAAACAATGTTGCATGAGGATAACAAAATTGTCAGGTCCTCACACAAAAATATTTAATGGCATTTAAAGACTTGGAATATAATGTGCAAGTCATATGGCTCATTCTTAAAAAAAAATCTAATTTTAAATTCCACAACATTCAGGTTTGGAACAACATGAGGGTGTGTACATAAAGACAGAATTTTCATTTTTAGGGTGAACTATCCTTTAATCAAAGTGGAGGCAATGGTAGAGCTGATGGCAATACCGCTTGATTCTTGGATGAAGACACCGATAAATGTAGCTGGTGCATGTGTGGTTGTTTGACTGTGTATGGTGGAGAGGGAGGAGGATAAGATCTGAATGATAAAGGTTGGAGTAAGAGAGAGAATGAGAGAAGGATCTTGTAATGAAAAGCAGATGTGCTGAATTCTCGTTTTGTTCCCAAAAGAAAGCAGCTGGCCACTCTTGGCTCGTCCTTCTAAATAAACATTCCGGGATGGCCGTGAGCGAACAAGGACCTGTTACTCATTAAGAGCTCCTCTCTCCTGCAACCCTCTTTGAAGTGTTGCTGTAACGCTTCAAAAGTGACGCACAGAGAATGTGAAAACCGACTTTAAGAGGCTTATCACACCTCAGTGCTGGGTGCCTTCGTTCTGTGGGTTAATGCTAAGAGATGAAGGCCAAATGTGGTCCGAACAGTCCAGATATTTGAGGAAACTATACCAGAACATATAAAAACAAAGATGTGTATGTACTGGCTTGAATTCAAGAGCACCATAGATAGCTCTCAGCGCAATAACACATCCAGCTGAAGATCCAAGTGTTATGCTATCCTCAAATCAGAACCTAAGAGACATTTTGGGTTAAACGCACACATGGTATCCTCAGATAAACTCTGGCTGCACACAATGTGTTCATTTGATTGGCAGCTGGTGGTGGGGAAAACACAGATGACATTGGCCTGTGTTCAATCCAATATTCATTTCCTTGACTTGACATTAGACTCAGCTTGTCATACTAAACGACACAAAGACAATGATTAGGTGACATTCATAGATCAGTACAAACCTTAATCCATCTTAACTTCATTAGCTTTAGCCATTAGCTTCATTACGCAACTAAATTTCCAGTGTTTCAGATGGCTATTCAAAACTCACATTGCTGCAAACTCAGTGTTTACATTGTACCAGCTAGCTTTAGCTTCAATTATATTATCTCTATCCTTTCTTCAGATAAATATTTAAGAATACAACTGAGTACTATATAGCAAGGTTAGCTGTTAAAGATGACATTACACACACTGTTGTGATGGAGCCTGTTTATGGCATAGCATTTATCAATATATCGTGTACACAAATGTGGGCTCTGGTAAAGGACCCTTGCTCACTGCACAATGGGACACTGATTACATGGTTGTGTACTTGTGTTGTTAAGGTTTTTACACTTACACTAAGCATATGTGCTTGGCACGAATTTTGTCATCAGCACAGTATAGCCTGATTCTAACCAATGCGCAGCTCACACCTCAACAACAAACAACTGGAGACGCAAGAACAATAGATGCCCACATTGATGAGCACTTGTGTGAGGGGGTTCAGAGTAAAAGGCATTTATTTCAGAAATAGCACAGACACTGGAAAAAGATGAAACTCTGGCTGTGTTCGTGCACACTATCAAACGATTGTTCTGTTACTTATCCCTGCAACTGAATTTTGTTAACTATGTTCACTACCTGTCTAGTGAGATATTTGTTAAGATATAGCCTAATTAACATAATTGAATTTGTCTTTTCAAACCTTCTATTGAATGTCATGTTTATTGAGTTGGCTTGTGTGATTTATTTTTTGCACTTCAGAAATTTGATGTGAATTCCGTTAAGAGAACATAGTGAGCACCGATGCTCCCTGGATTTTGTGGAGTGTTTTAGGGAGCAAATGGTCCACTTCACTGGAAGGATTTTAGCATAGCACTCAGCACACTTGATACCATCCAATTTTCCAAGGCTTACTTTAGAAAGTACTTTACTTTAAACAAAGCCATTCGTCAAAGGATGGTAGAGATTAAAAGAGCATTAAATAATTTTGGAAGTAATGTATCTAAACACATCCTCTGGGATAAACAAACAAAGAATATGAAATTACATTTAGCCAATGTATGCCTAGAATTATCTAATACTTCTCATGCACTTACAATATTTACAGTAATATCTCCAAATGGAGTCTTACCCCACCTAAATTAGAAGGCTGCAACCTCTAGAGGTCACATTTGTCGCCTACTTACATCATTGATATGTGTAATTTACATTACAAAGTACATTAAAAAGAAATTACAACTGATTTTTATGGAGTTAATATTGTGCCATAATTAAACAAACAAATCTAGAATTTTGCAAACAAACACAATCTACTTTGCACAGGAAAACTCGACTTGCAAACAAACAGAAAGTGGTGTGCAAATACAAAGGTCAGTTTGAGTGAAAGCGCAGAGGAGTAACAAATATATGTATTGTGTTTTACAAATATAAATAATTGAGCCTATATAATTTTTCACAAATAAATACAAAGCATCCTACAAATGGCATGTAACCTTTGAATAAATAAAACCCTCGGCCGAAATCGCGTTCCTGGGGGTTGGATTGCTCTCCCACAGTAGAAATCCCATTTCCCATTCTATTCCCGACGCGACTGCAAAGGGCACTTTCACTTTCGCGATCAAAGGGGCAGGGGCTCAAGGCACCCCCAAACCACCCCATAAAATTATGTCATGTAAAATTATTTTTAAACCTAAACAATTGGTAACACTTTAGCTTAGGGTCCAGTTCTCACTATTAATTAGTGGCTTATTAGCATGCATATTACTAGGATATTAGCTGTTTCTTAGTACTTATAAAGCAGATATTAATGACGTAAGTGGCTTTCACACAGGACGCAGAATGCGCTGCGTTCACCACTGGGTTCAGCGCAACCCTTCAGATACAAAGCTTTGATCATCTAGTCATTTGATTGTTGTTCCACCTTTCAGTCAGCAGGAAAATATGTATATGTACTGTTCTAAGAAGTAAGCGATAGCACTAGTCCAGCTAGTAAGAAGAAGAAAGAGAGCAGCAAGGAAGAAGGCTGGAAGTGCATGAAACCCTCAGGTCTAGAGAACAGTTTGGAGAATTCAGGCTTGAGAAGGAGCTCCGTTTCTATTGGCCGCGTGGGTAATCGTTGAACTATTTTGAACTTTCACCGCGGCGTGCATGCGCTTTGGTTGATGCAGCAACAACCTGTCCTCGTGTGGCGCAACCCATTGAAATAAATGGGTTTCATAGCGCAGCGTAGCGCATTCCGCATCCTGTGTGAAAGGGCCTTTAAGAGCCGTTCACATATCGTGTCGTTTGCGTGCGCAATGTTAGTTATTTCAAATGTAGGCTCTCGACAAGCGCGCTCAAAATGGAAGCTAAGCTCGTTTTTTCCATGCGAGCCTATGCCGCGGCCAGATGAAAACATCTCAACTTTTCAGAATGCCGCAAGTGCACCGCAGGTCATGTGACAAGAACCAACCGTTCGGCTTCGGCCTTCCGTAACAACATCGACAGCTCAGCCAAACAGCTGATCATAGCTGTACAGGGCAGGTTTTTATTTCTCATCTCCATAAATATATCTTGTAGTAAAGCTAATGTAAGGGCTAGAAATCAAACTTAACAACTACCTTACTAACTATTAATAAGCAGTAATTAGGAGTTTGAGGCATTATTCGTAGTTAATAGTTAGTTAATAGTCAGAATTGGACCCTAAACTAAAGTGTGACCAAAAAATTTAATAATCAATTAAAAAGGAATGTGTGTTTGATATTACGCTGAACCCACATTGGACCAGCGGTTTGGAAAATGAATGGATGATTGATGATTCAGCTGCAGGCGCCATCTTCTGGTGAGATGCGGGAATTCATTCGCAACTCTCACAGTGCATTATGGGTATTCTCTAGTCATTGATTGTACATCTGTTGTACTGTAGTTATGGCGGTGCATTGTGGGATTGAATGAGTACACTCAATATCATCCACCATGGTTTCGTACACCACTACAAATGGCTTTCCATTCAAATAGTGCCCTATTTAAGGATATAGGGGGCGATTTCAGACTCATGCTAGCTGCTATGTCAGTTACCTTGGACTTATACTGCCATCTGGTGGAATGGATGTAACATTGCTAAAAAAAAAAAACAATAGGTTTTTAGGTTCCAATGCCATTGCAAGTATGTGTTTACTCTATGCAATTTTTAGTGTTCGCAGAAGGTTTGGAAAACATGAGGGTTACAGAGATAAAGTGAGTAGTTCAGTTGGTCATGTGATCTCAACATGGCAGACACAGTGAAGCGTACCATTTCATGTAAAATAAATAAAGCATTTTTTAGACTACTTTAGTGTATTAGATTTGAAGCCTCAATTTTCAAATCAACAAGTAGTGATTATTTTTCTATTATTCTTTCTCTTTCGTATCTGATGGATACTTTGAGGTTTCAACCAGTAAATAAAACAGAAACCACATTAATGTATTGTAATGAGCAGAGTGTTCACTGCCCACCCCATATCTGTCCTCCAAGTCATGGTTTATTACTCTAGCGGTGCTGCACGCAGAAGGGGGTGTCCGAATGATATAGGAACATATGTTGGAAGTGTGGAATATAGATAATATAACACAGAGATTTATCCTACTTGTCATCCTCCTCCTCTCTCACCGTTCTCTATTTGCTCACAGTTCATCTGTAGGTGGATTTCGTTTCTCGAGGGGGTCTCGTGGTTCACCCCCAGCTGAAAACGCTTAGCAGAGATTCCTCAAAATGCTGAGCTGTGCACTTTTCCCCTCCATCGCAGAGATTTCCTATTGTTCCACAATTTTATGATTTGTCCAGAAAACAGAGGAATTCATTATACAAGCCTATAAAAAGTGTGAGTCTCTTTTGAACCAGTGGGAACCTTGGTTCATAATGGTTCGTAATGATCAGAAGTTGTGATGTTTCACAAGGGGCTTTTGTTTTGTAGTTTTCATTTTCTGGCTTTGAAAAATAACAATGAAACACTGCCATAAAACTGCGTTTGTGTTTGAAAGAGAGCAGTGATACATCGGCGGTCACTGCCTCTGTTTTGCATTTAATTTAATGTGGTTTGATGGTTTCACCACCCAGTGATCCTCTTTTTGACTGATTCTGACATTTCTTTGTGAGAAAGGCTTCTGTTGGGTCTGTGGTACTACAGATGAATGTATGAATCAACTTGTGGTGGTTTATTGCAGGCCTAATTCACATTCCGGAGACTGAATTGTACTGGTGTACAAGGGTGGAATTTAAAGGAATCATGTCATGAAAATGTAAATTGATTTTGATGTTTTAAATGCTTTAAATTTGGTGTTCATTGATGCCCAGTTCTCCAGGTTTTTTGAGACAGTCACCTGAGATGTAAGTGGCATGTGAATAATAACTCTGGAGCCATTTTCTGGAGCCATGTCGTTTTATCGCTGATTGGACTGACAATGATGCACACAGTCCAAACGAATTACAAGCAACTATTCAGACTTCTGAGCTGTAATGTAAAAAGAAACAGACAGAAACAGACACGCTTTTAAAAGCCCCCCAAAACTGTCCGCTTGTAAAAACAACTATGATATATTGAATTATTTATATGATGTTTGAATAAAAAATATGGTCAGAATGCATGGACACTTTTGAATGTTCATTAATGGATGACTTTTGAGTCCAGAGTAGTTACACCATCTACCATCAGGGGCTAATGCTAACATGCTAATAGGCCTCATAAAAAGAGCTGATATTTTAGGAAATTATATCGATAGCCTATCTCGCAAAAAACTTTGGAAAGAATTTTGAAAATAGTGCACAAGATGTAGGACTTGTTACAGAAAAACAGTCATTTTTGGATGAACTACGGTACCCTCTTACAGTAACGGAACATGTAAAAATGTAATAATATTTAAGTACTCTGATCTAAAAATGGGAAAGTAGATGAAAGGTTTACTGAGTTCATTCACCCATAATATATGCAGCAGGTAACATGAAGGGAATCCAAAAGTCTTTTTTTAAACCATGTGCTCAAAAATCTAACTCGCACTTCATCTGCACCTTCTTCCTCTGAATAGTTTTCCCTTGAATATGCCAAGATCAACAAACAGTATGCAAAGCTCTTTAAGACAGGATTTTCCACATCCAACAAGCTGTCGCTCATTCCTTTCCCTTTCATTTCCCCTTCACACCCTTTTGAAGATTGATATTTCTTACCCCAATACATCATAAAATCTCCCTCTAGTGGCTGATCAGCTGGTAGGTGAAGAATTTCCTGTGGTCAGGTCAAGAGGTGAGAGGAACGGTGACCGAGTGAAAGAGGACGAGGGAATGAATGAAATAAGACACGAACTGGGTCACTGGGATACTGCTCACACTATTTATGGTTGAGGCAACAGGTATAAGAGCACAGGGCTGTGTAATAAGCTCCTCTCACTTTTCTTTGGTCATAAAATACATATCCAAATGCTTCACAATAGTGAGGCCATGCCAACCGTGTGTTTGTATTTATCTTAGCAATCATCTGATGTTAAATCTCCCTAATCTGACCCTAAACAACTTCTCACTCTCATTAAGTCTGAACACATGTCTGACTCTTCTGTTGGCCAAAGTATATACTTTTCACAGCTATGCCATACAATTGTCACACAGGGAAGTTGTTGCAAAAGCTATGTCTTACTAACTATAGGATTTTTAGCAAAAAGTCATTGGACGTATATTAATTCATACTCAAAAGCTTGGGATCAGTAAAAGTTTTTAATGCTTTTGAGAAAAGTCACTTATGCTCTCCAAAGCTGCATTTATTTGATCAGAAATACTGTAAAAACAGTAATATTGTGAAATATCATTACAATTTAAAATAGTCGTTGTTTTCTATTTTAATATATTTTAAAATGTGTAGGGTACAATGGGGCTAAAGGCACACCTTAAGAAAAAATGTGCTTTTCAGTACTCTCAAAGTGTATAATTGCAGAAAAAAAAAAATATTTGTATTGACCATTGATGGAGCAACAAATTTTGTGTGAAAATAAATCATAAAAGTGTTTAATTTTGTTTAAAAATCTTATAAATATATGAGGTGGCAAGGGGGGCCTTTTACCCCACATACGGGGTAAAAGGCTCCCCAGCACGGGGCAATCTCTAAGATGGATACCCAATTTGATATATGATATTTACCATCTGAATCTAACCATGTCATGTCAACAAATGGAAAAGTCAGCCAGCTGTTTATTATCATGTTAATTATTGTGCCTTTTGCCCCAACAGCAGGTGCACTTTTTACCCCAAATACCATACTTTTACATATTCTTCCGTTATTGAAAAGCTGTTGCTTTAATTACCTTGAACAAAAGTGAAAATCATTAACAAAACCTTCAAATATTAGATCAATCTACCTCAGAATCAACTTTGCGTTACTGCCCGCGATCGCGTCTAGGATCAGACNATGGAAAAGTCAGCCAGCTGTTTATTATCATGTTAATTATTGTGCCTTTTGCCCCAACAGCAGGTGCACTTTTTACCCCAAATACCATACTTTTACATATTCTTCCGTTATTGAAAAGCTGTTGCTTTAATTACCTTGAACAAAAGTGAAAATCATTAACAAAACCTTCAAATATTAGATCAATCTACCTTCAGACAAATTTGCATGTGCATCTTGAAAAGCGGATATTTAGGAAAGTGCCGCGGCAAGTTTTAGTGCCATCTAGTGGTTTAGAGGAAAATAAAATCAAAGGCACCTTATGCCCCGCGGGGCCTTTAGTCCCGTTGTACCCTAATATATTCCTGTGATGGTGGAAATGTTCAACAGCTAGATGGTAGCCAAGACTTTAAGGTGGGCCTATACAGAAAACACTGGGATATAAATACATAGGATAACAAGTGCTAACAAGAAACAGGTTAGAGTAATCAATCACTAAGGAGACTAACAAGGGTAACTATGGAAACAAACAAGGCAGCTATGGAAACAAAGGCAAACAGGAACTAAATACAGGGAAGTGAACACCGGGAACAATGATGGGCTAATAAACAGAAAAACGACTACAAAATTGCGCTGGAAACAGGAAACAGGAAAAGAACTGGGCAGAATACAACCTAAAAGTCCAAATAACAAAAACACAAGGTACACGAAACAAAGAACATGTAACATAAATAAATATGTATGAGTTAATGTGGCTCTATTTTTTAATTTGTCTTGGTTTCACCCTCTTGTGCACTTGGTAGACTTTGGCCTGTCCAGCTTTGAAAACAAGCCCTGTAGGTCAGCAGCTGCTCTGCTCTGTTTTCCTGATGTTGCCATCTTCCTCTGTTTTCAGAGTTAGCCATCTGGTTTTCTTATCTCTTTGGTGCATGGCAGTGGTTGTGTTTTCGAACTTCGAGGTACACTAGCCAGTTCTGCATCAATCAGCAACTTCTGCTGCAGGGTGTGATAAAAAACTTGGTTTGTTTAGGTTTGTCAACTTTCAACATGAAAATCTGGGTTTGCTTACTTCACTCTCATTCATACACATATATGTAGAACATTTCTTACTCTAAATTCTTAATGTTTTTATGTTATTTAAAAGGGACAATGCACGTTAATGAACATCTGTATAGCAACATTGCTAATTTACATCCGTAGTCCCCAGGCAATTAAAACAAGCAAAGACATTGCTAATAACAATATAGAAATACATACAATACATAACGAAAACATACAATAACAGAAAAGTTAAAGGATTAGTTCATTTTAAATAAACTTTTCCTGATAATTTACTTACCCCCATGTCATCCAAGATGTCCATGTCTTTCTTTCTTCAGTTGAAAAGAAATTAAAGTTTTTGATGAAAACATTCCAGGATTTTTTTCCATATAGTAGACTTGAATGGGCACCAAACAGTTGAAGGTCAAAATTAGTTTCACTGCAGCTTCAAATTGTTCTACACGATCCCAGATGAGAAATAAGGGTCTTATCTAGTGAAACCATCGCTGAAAAAAATTGAAGTTTTAACCATAAATGCACATCTTGAACTAGCTCTCTTCTTCTTCTTTATTTGAATTCCAGCAGTGTAGACACTGCTAAGTGTATTACTGCCCTCCACTGGTCAAAGTTTGAACTAATTGTTATATACTAGCATATTGCATATAAAAATTTGTTCAAAACTTTGACCTGTGGAGGGCAGTAATACACTTAGCAGTGTCTACACTGCTGGAATTCAAATGAAGAAGAAGAGAGCTAGTTCAAGATGAGCATTTATGGTTAAAACTTATATAATTTTCAATTTTTTTCAAAAAATGAGCAATGGTTTCATTAGATAAGACCCTTGTTTCTCATCTGGGATCATGTAGAACAATTTGAAGCTGCAGTGAAACTAATTTTGACCTTCAACTGTTTGGTGCCCATTCAAGTCTACTATATGGAAAAAAATCCTGGAATGTTTTCATCAAAAACTTTAATTTCTTTTCGACTGAAGAAAAAAAGACATGGACATCTTGGATGACATGGGGGTGAGTAAATGATCAGGAAAAGTTTATTTAAAAGTGGACTAATCCTTTAAAACATGACTAATAATAAATTATTACAAATCTGATTTGTTATAAGCCAGTTTAAAATGGATCTTACAAGTATGATATGTGGAACACTCCCTTATCTCCAATTTTCACTTCCCTTAACAAACAGTACTGTTTGACCAAATGTTATGTGTCTATATGGCACCACACAGACCCCTCTAGAGATGGCCCTAGTTTTCAAAGCTCAAAAGATGATATTTTTCCAAAACATTACAATAATGAAATGAAAAAGGTTTTCTATCAAGTGTTGTACCATCTCCAAATGTCCAGCTAGTGAAGCACTACTCAATATGTGAAAAAAATCATTGAGGGTAATAACAACCTAGCAGCATCAACTGTCAAAAAAGGCCTAATTTGCTTAAAATAGAAATGTGAACTCCTTAACGATATCAAGCTCCTCCCCTCTTAAGAACACATTAGAAGGCTAAGTCTATCTAGAATTCAATAATAAACATGATTTAGTCAGTTTTTTTTATATGATTCTTCAAAATTATTTGCATAAGTATAAATAACATCATCTCCATATATTTACATTAGTACACACTTTAGGTAAATCAATAATATACAGTGTGAATAAAATTGGTCCTAAAACAGAACTTTGTGGAACCCCTATAGTGCAGTCAATGTGTGAAAATGTAGTGCCATTAACACACACACATTGCTTTCTATTTTAAAGATGATGATTTCATCCAAAGAATTGCTTCTTCAGAGAAATTAAAATTAGTTAAGATAAAAGAACCTGGTGGTCAACAGATGGTGCCAACACGAACACTCTTATCCAATAAACATTTAACTTCTTCTACAAATTGAGCGTCAGCGTTAGTTCAGGCAGGCCTCGTAGTCAAGCTCCGCTATCAGCTGATTCGCAAATTCCAACCCCACCCATATCAGCTGATCCAATTTCTATGGACTCCATTGGCAACTCTAAAATAAGGCGCATTACTTAAACGCAGCTTCCGTCTTTCTGCTTGCTTGGCTGCTTCCACTGCAAGCTGCTTGCAACCCACCTCCTCCCCAGCTCCTCCTTAAACTTGTTTAACTTAATCAGTGTCATTCTGTTCTCAATAGGGGGATTTTCTGCTGCTCTCCCAGTTTAAAAAAAATGTGAGGTTGTCCCCAGAAGCTGCTGCTGTTCCCGGTCTTGGCTTTCATGGAGCTCATGAAAAGGACGGGGAATTTAGAACATAGCCATACCGGCAAATTGTAACTTTAGCAAAATATGCCAATAAAAAATTTACTAAATTTTGTCTCTTGTAATTTTTGACTTAAGTGGTCCTGACTGAAATAGACAATTTGCTGATTCTGTTGAATGATTAATATGGAATCCAAATACAAAGGAGTATGGCCTTTATTTAGATGTTGGACAAATCACATTCAAAGTCATGCTTATGATAAAATACACCTCATGCACATATAAATAGTAACATTCATATGATGCAAGTGTGCGTGACTCTGTATATGTCAACATTTCCAATTCAATGAAAGGTTTTAATATAAGATGGAACGGCACGTATTGTAAGGTCATTGGGAATGACCTGTCTAGATTTATTTTCCTCCCCAAGTTCCATGATTCATTTTATTGCAGCTGACATCTCCATCCCTAAGCAGCAGACCCTCGCAAACTTCGCACAGCTGCGCACAACTTAAAGACCGTCCCTCGACACCAGCGGTACTATAGCCAAGTGTGTGAGCGTGTTCACAAACGCTAACTTGTCCCAAGATAGTCTTCACTCTGTAGCCAGTAGCTTTTGTGCACGTGTGTCAGCATGGATTTACGTGAATACATTTTGTGTGAAAATATTTTTTCAGACCTGCCCTGAGGTGCCGTACCATCCATTTCCAGAGCAAGGTGTGTTTATTGTTAAACTCAAGCACTTTGTTTAGTTGTGAGAGAACTTTAATTTACTTTAAAGGAATAGTATATCCAAAAATATTCTGCATGGCATGGGGGTGTGTGTGATTGGATTGGAAGGTGTGTTGAAATGTGTGTTTTTAAGGGTGTTTCTTGCCAAAATAGAGTAGGGATTTGGGATTTTTTTTGTAAAGTGTTGAAATTGAATTGGAGATGTGAAAGACAATAAGGACAATGGTGATGTGATCGTATCGGCATGTGTTGATAGTTTCTCCATCTCCAAGCCAAACTGATAATTAAATTACTGTTAACAGTATATCCTCAACACTGCTAAATAAACATGCTGGCCTCTCATAACCCTCATTGTACTGATGTTTCCAGAACAATCAAAAAACAAGTGCAAATATTCACTCTTCACATGTAAAGCAGCCAAAAATATTCTCATTGTCCCTGCAAACCACTTCATCAACAAAAAAATGTGACAAAGCTCTCAGAAAGAAACATTTCCACATAATTATAACATCATATGGAGAATTCAATTAATGTATTTGGAAAAAATAAAAGTATCACAAATCTTTTCATACAGCAGTTTGAAACATTTTTCTTAAATATAAATTTTATTCATCAAAGAATCCTGAAAAACATATATATATATATATATTTATATCTACATATATATATGCTGAAAATATATAAACTATTACACTTCCCATCATTTTTGCATAAAAATCCAGGAAAAATAAATAGATATTCATTTTAATCTGTGGGAAAGTCACCCCCTGCTTTGTCAAACCCACAATTGAAATGTGAATCTTGCATGCTGCCTGCATGACCGCAGATATGGAAACATAATATGTACTACATTGAATGTGTTTTATGGTTAAATCCTTACCACACACTTTAGACAGACATGTACATTTCCTTCATAAAG
>RJVU01000170.1:101353-146061 GCA_003731715.1 Anabarilius grahami | reverse complement strand
TTATGAGGACATTCCCCATGTCCCCACTTTTCAAAAGGCTTATAAATCACACAGAATGAGTTTTTGTGAGAAAGTAAAAGTGTGCACAGTTTCCTGTGATGGTTAGGTTTAGGGGTAGGGGTAGTGTAGGGGGATAGAAAATACAGTTTGTACAGTATAAAAAACCATTACGCCTATGGAATGTCCCCACAATACACAAAAACGAACGTACGTGTGTGTGTGTGTGTGTGTGTGTGTGTGTGTGAAACACAATGTTTCTGTTTGTATTTTCTTATTGCAAATTACCTCTGTTTTAACCATTAATCTGGTCAAACTGACTCTGCACACCGGAGAGTCATCATGTCCAGTTTGAAGTGTCTGAAAGCACCATTTCAGCTAAATCATTTCTTCATTCATGAAGTATTTAAGCTGGAATAAAAAAAATAAAAAAATGTGACAAATGTCTGTCAGCACTTCTAGATGCCATGAGCAGAAATAACTCTTAAAGACCCCGTGAAATCAAACTTTGTAGCTTTTAGTCCATGTGTGTTAGCTTTGAAGCTAGGCATATTCTAATGGCCCAAACACATGGATGGCTTATTCTGCAGAACAGAAATCCAGTTTTGTCCAATAAAATGCTCTTTCAAGCAGCTCTAATTATAATTAATGTGACATAAATCAAAGCCTATCGGTTCTGAAATAAATTTCATGCAGGTCTTTAAAAAAGAGTGGACCTGCATTGGGCAACTATTTGTCTGTGTGAGGTGGCATTCTGGGAAATTCAAGCAAGTCTGAAGCCAACTCCTGGAGTGAAAAAACAACGATGCTGCTCTGATGTTTTCATCTGTTAACTTTTCAGCTCTCCTCTCTTCCATAAGCTTGATCATTGTCTATGCCTGCACTCCAAAACGTAATTTATATCAATCTTCAAAGAGTATCTAAGCATTTATCTGTTTCATTTATTCTTCAATCATCAGAACAAGAAATAGCTGATGTGTGTTTCAAAGATGTATGGTGGAGAAATCATACAGGATAGTGTCTCTGTGGAAATTCTTCTGTAGTTGAGGCCAGTTTTCCCCCATATGGTTCTGTTCTGGCCTGGAGAAGTCTTCAGGACTGGTACACAGGGGAGCACCCTGCTGCAGCCTCATACATATATCTTCTTACAAAAACACTGGTCCTTCACAGGTCTATAGCAGCCCACTGTCTCCAACAGCACCTTGATACACAACTCAAAGTGTTTGAGTTTTTGGTTTATAGGAAGTTTAGAGCTCATCTTTAAGCTTATTGGGTTTTTTGTAACTTTATAAAATAGTTATTGCACTTCTGTTCCTCAAATCTAGTTGGTCCAGCAGCCAATATGTATGTCCCCAGGTGAAAAAAAAGTACATTTCAATAATGTACTTAAAGTGCTCTATTTTCACACACTAATTTTGTACTTAATATACTAAAAATTTAAAAATATATATATATTTAGTTACCACCTGTAGTACACTATGGGTTCAAATTTACTATAAGTAGTAAATAATTTTTTTAAATACAGAGATAGTATATTAAAAGCACATTTAAGTTCATATTTCAAGGTGTCTCAAAATAGCACAGTTGAGTACACTTAGATGTTCTTAAGATTATCTTAAGAAGTACTAAAGAAGAATTGTTAGTATATTAAGTACAAAGTTAGTGCATGAAAATAGAGCACTTTAAGTACATTATAGAAATGTACTTTTTTTTCACCTGGGATCACAGATAGAGTGCTTCTGACTGCACTTTCCAGTCAGAATGTCAGTCTGTGCATTAGTCATAGGGATTTTTCAATGACTTTTTCTAGTTTACATCCTTGCATCCAGACTTTATAGTGAGTCGAATCATTAATTTACCCAGTTAGCTTAAACACAATGATTCATTCAGAAATAAAACAAGTGACTGTCTATATGAATCATTCATTTAACTGATTCATTCAAAAACACTATTTTTTTATTTTTTTTTATTTTTTTTTAATAAATGCAGTTAAGTACAATTAAAAATTATGAATGTAATCTGGAAATACTACATTTGTCATTTTGTCATTACGCTGATTCATTGCCATTCACGAATCCTCTCCCGTGGCCTCATGGGACAGTACAATTTTCATTGGATGTAATCTTGCCAGAAGAAGTCGGTCATCCAGGTCCATTTTGCAGACTGTTTTATGAATACTGTGAATTCAGACATAGGCTACTACTCTTTTCACATACTGTTTTTCATCTTCTATATAGTAGGGCAGTATGCATATTTGGATGCAGCCCCTGTGTTTTTGAATGAATCATTGAATTATTAATTCAACTGATTCTTTCAAGAATGCTGATTCAGTGAGGTTACTGTCTTTATGAATGAGTCATTGATTTATTCATTTGACTGATTCATTCAAAAACTCTCATTTGTTCAGGAATGATGCAAGTGACTTGACTGTCTTTATTAATGAGTCATTGAATCAATCATTCAATGATTTGTCCAAAACCAATGACTCATTCAGAAATAAATCACCACTACTGTGTGTTGTAATGATTCTTCTTTAGCTTTGTTTGAAACTAAATTTTTGTTGATGGAACAAAAACACTGGCAATAAAATTTAAGTTACACAACATTAACTTTTTATTGAACTGTTGTATAATGCTTTCTTGTTTCTCCAATATCTTCTCAGAAACGGCTCAAGCCATCGCTGTGTTTTCAAATTAGGACATATTTTGAACTGGCAATGGCAAAACACTTGGTTGTGCAAGTAAGTTTGTGTGACATTGCTTTCTTATTACGTGGTCTGTGTTTTGCAGTGTTAAATTGTTTTATTATGAGCGCAGTATATGTCTTGCATTGGGAATTTGGCACATGTACAGATTCATATTTTTGGCGATGTCAACACGTTAATGGTTGAGTGCTTCTGCTAAGCCTACCAGGGTTAATGACTGTCCTGCATCTTGAAACACTCCAAGAACAAACACATGACTATCTGTGGTGACTAATTAATTGGGCACAAGAACTCCAGAGTCTCGGCCAAGACACCAAATGCTAAGCTCTTTAAGAGCTAATCAACCCTGGCTCCATCTGCTGTTCTGGTAAGGGCCAAAGTGTCTGCCCTATATGTGTACTGCAAGTGTGTGTGTGTGCATGTGTGTGTGTTCTTGAGGCCTGCTGGATAACGGGAAGCCCGCCCTGCTCGTTTCATACTTTATAGTATTATTCATGATAATCCTGACCAGCCATTGATTGAGGCACAGGTGTTTGGGTTCGTTTGACTGGGGTAGTTGACATAATGCAGCTGGCTCTCTAAGATATGGGTGTGTTTCCTCACCCGGTTCTGTTTATAGAGGGCATGCTCTGTATGAGCAATATTGTATATTTTAAATGTTTCAGTTATGATAACATGTAGACCTGTTCTTTATAGGATTAGTGACGCCAATAATAAAAATTCTGTCAGCATTTACTTACCCTCAAGGAGACATTTTGAATAATATACTGGTTGTTTTTTCCATCCAGTTAAAATGGGAATGTGTCTTTCAAACATGCAAAAGCACCACTGAATAATCATAAACAAAAATAAGTCTCTGATGTACCCAGAGTGTGTATGTGAAGTTTTAGCTCAAAATACTCCACAGGTAATGTTTTATGTCATGTTAAAAATGCCACTTTTTGGGAGTGAGCAAAAACGTGCTGTTTTTGTGTGTCCTTTAAAATGCAAATGAGCTGCTGCTCCCGGCCCCCTTTCAAGATGAGGGCGGAGCTTCAGGAACTCATGATCCAGCAAACAGGCACCAACAAAACAGGACAATCTCACGCACTGAAAATGTCAGACTTCAAAGGGCGTTCATGTGCAATTTTGAACTAGTAAACTCGTATTTACAGTAATTCTGATAGCATGTGAGGGAAAACGGGCAGAGACAATGGTAACTTTAGCAACATTAGCCGTAGAGTGCCAACAAGCTCTATCAGAAAGGTGATACTTTGTCTGGATCTAAAGTTTGCGCACAAAGCGTTTTTATTGACCCATCTTTCAGAATCAACTTTTGTGAAAATCCAGCATTGAAAAGACCCTCGTTTGTGAAGCAAACTGATTGGTGCAAACTTATAAGACTTACGAAATTTTCCTTCGAAAATGAAATTTAACCATGATGTCCTCAGTGACTCAGATGGCAGGAGTCTATGGAGACTCTTATGTTCATTGGTACATCCCAAAACACAACATTGTAATGCCTCTTTGGTGTAGACTTTGGTGTTCAACTCATCTGCTACAGCGAGAATACGGATATTTGGCGGACTTTGTGCTTCTCACTCAGGGCTGTGTCTATGCTAATAGGGCAGATCATCATTGGCTGTGGGTGGGGCTTCTCCCTATGATGATGTCATTGTGGGGGAATCTAAATAAGCTCATTTAAAGAGACTGCTTTTGATTTGTGGAAATTATATTTAAAAAAAAAAAAAATGAGTGAGTGAGTGAGTGAGTGGATTTTTACCATTATAGGCTGGTATTTCTTACACACTGCAGACACACATCAGTTCTCAAACACCTTATAAAAGTGAATTTTGGAAAATATGTCCCCTTTAAAATATCCAAAAACCACTAGAACAAAAATGTTATATATTTTGTTGACTTGTGTACTTACATTATCCCAAATGCTTCCAACCATGTTTAAATCTAGAGAAACCCACAATTTTAACCAGTGACATGGCCCGCGTCAAGTTGCCTGTCAATGACATCATATCCCCCCTACCCTCAGCTCTCGGTAGAAACCATGGAAACACAATGCGCTTCCTGAAAAAAAAAAAAAAAGCGGAAGTAATAGTTGTAGTGTTAAAGCTGATGGTATCTGGTAGCATCTACCAAGTCACGGTTGTTTGTTTTGCACATTCATGGACCACAATTATTTATTATCAGTTGCTGTGGGTTCTGTCGCCAAAGGTAAGCCCATAAATCGAAAAACCGCTCTGGAGGTGAACATGACACCTCCCATGATTCCATGCTCCATCACTACATCATCAAGCTACGTCTCTGTTATTGTTTTGAATAAGCGACCTCTAGCGGTGAAACTTACATACTGTGCCTTTAAGATATTTCTATTTTCTTCCCCTCCAGTGAGCTGTTAAACACTGCAACTGGATCACTGGGTCAGCAAGAACCGTATCAGTCTGATTTGTAAAGGAATCATTCAAATTTTGTGAACTGGATCAACCAAATACATTAAAGAGATCAAAGATGAAAAAGAATAATTCATTACTGAACATGCCAAGGACAGCCAGAAGTGGATATGTTTTGTGAATAATGACTTAAATTTCAGTCACAAAAAAGCTATATTATGGCTCTATTTTTTGAATCCGTTTTTTGGTTCTCTTGTTGTTGTTGTTGTTGTTGTTGTTTATTTTGGTGCTTGAAAGGCCCAGTCAGTGTCAGGATATTGTCAAGATATTGTGCAAAGAATAAATTAAAGTTAAATCAGTCTTAACATTAGCTATGCTGCAAACTGACATTTCTCGTTCAAGGTTGTGGCAATTATAATGCAGTTTTTTTTTTGCTGTTCCCTGGACTGTTCCAAACACATTTGTTGAATCTGTATTTTAACAGAGTAAAGCTCTTCCGATCATTTTTGCTAAAATGTCTAAACTTTTATAATCCTGCTCTCTCTGTATGTGTATATCTCCCATGCTTTCCAAAAACCCTTTAAATATTTAGGATTGATGGCCAGATAAAAGTGCTGACAGCCGATATTTAACTTGGCAAATACATGTTTATTTTTACCTCTAGATAAGAGCTTGAATTCCTATTTCATGTGTGTGTCTTTTGGGTGTTTCAGATTTTGCTATCCTTGTGGAGATGAAGCTTCCCCAGAAGAATAGTAAATCCTGACATTTCAACAAGGACAAAGGGTTCATAAGGAGAAATCCATGTTTAAAACTGAAAATCAAATAAAGAAATTAATAAAATTGCATGTGTGATTGTTTCAATTCTTAAACAATAGATGTTCATAGTTTAAGTGATTATAGACCTGTGATTAGTCTTCAAAGACAGCTGTGTGAACTTGAGGAGAACCGACTTCATACATCCACTAAAAATCATTGCAAATTAAGAGTCAATGAAAAGAGGCTCAGAAAACTGAAGAAGAAGCAAAAAAAGATCTGCAGGTGCAACTTGTTTTGATATTTAGATATTTAATGCAATATTCAAATGCTACTCTAAGAGTGTCCAAATACATTTTTGAGTCACTATTTCAACAATATATGAATGGGAAGCCCCCGCAAAGCAGGCAAGTATGTGTGTATGAGAGGGATTGTGTGAAATATAAATGTTAGTGGTTTGAAGAGTCCCTTGTTGCTAGTGTTAATTCTCATTGACTGAGGGCCAGAGTGAGGGGAGGTGTAGGTCAGTGACTCTCACAGGACCAAACCATCTGATAGGTCACTGGATGATGTAATGCCCACCCCATTAATAAACAGCAAGAATTAAAAGAGATTTATTCCTGTTATATCATAAGAAGGTCGTGTTCCCTGTTCCCTCAGCCTAACAAAATAAACAAAAGCCAAATAAAAAAAGAAATTGGATTTAACAGCCTAGTGAGTCAGGTTCAGAAATGGATGTTACACTTTTTGGAGGCCAACTGCTGTATGTTTAGGAACATATTGAGTTATTTAAGACAACCTGACTCAGTGTTCTCTTTACCTCTCTTCTCTCACTCAACCATTTTTGTGTTTACTATGAATCCTCAGTTGATCTACAACAGTGATTTAATTCATTTGATTGAACAAAGTCTCATCGAATTTGTTAGACAATTTAAACAATTTATTCCAACTCAGGCAAATTTATCCAATAGTATTTCTCCACCCGGGCTGCGTAAGTCTCCTCACCTTCCAATGTCACTTGGGCTCGTTCCTGTTGCGTATCCTCAAACTGGCAACCCGTGTGAGCGTCGAGTCTGAGGAGGAGGGGGTGGGCAAACAATATTTTGAATTTGGACTGCAGTACCCATTTCAACCACTAGCTGTCATTCTTACATACCGCACCTTTAAACCTAACAGATAGGGCCCTATTTTAGCAATCTAAGCGCATGGTCTGCAGCACATGACGTAGGTGAACTTAGGGCATGTCCAAGAGTACCTGGTCTCTTAATGAGTCATGGGTGTGTTTTGGGCATAACATGCAATAAACCAATCAGAGTGTCATCTCCCATTCCATTTAAAAGCCAGATGCGCTTGCACCTTGGCAGATTGCTATTTACATGGCGGAATATAGATGTGTATTGCCATGATTGGTCAAATAATTAGCCAATTTCAATCATCATTACCGCAAATAGGTCATTCTGATACATGCAATGACTATCCATTATGACATGTAGGCATTTTTATTTTATGTACACAATAATAATCTTTTACATTGTAATCCTTTTATTTGTAATATTTGGCATGTTTGTGTGCTGCTGCGCATCATATCATACACCCTGCAGAGTGTACGCGCATTGTGCACCCGCCTATAGGCACATATTACTTACGCACCCTTTAAATAACAAAAAAATACTGCACCATTGACTTTAGACGAGGTTTTTGTTGGTCAATGGTGCAGTCGTTTTCAGTTGCCTTAAAATGGCAACATGCCTGAACACACCTCGTTTTCAGACCAGCACACCCATGGGTGAACAGGTGGGCGTGAGTGCATTTGCTATTTAAACAAGGTGGGCGCTGGACATGAAAATGATAACTGCGTCAGGCTGAAACTAGCAAAAAACACTTGCGTCGCACCTAGCCTCACGTTGCAGCGGGTGTATGATATGGCCCGTAATGTTGACAAAAGTAAATATTGGATAAAAGCGCATTTGCTGAAGCACAATCATGGCATTTTATCTTGCTTCTACAAGTCTTTGAGCTCTTTTGACTTTTGACTTTTGACTCATACTCGTGCACTCCGCATCGCAAGGCTGTACCAGGTGAGCTATCGAGCAAGTTTACTATGTCAGAAAACCCATACATAGTACATAGCTAGTTGTTTAATGTCAAAATGTATTAGTTTACAAATCATGCACTATGGTAAAAGTGTTTTGATGTCATAATAAAGTATTGTTCAAGAAATAGTGTGAAAATAAGTCTTTGTTTTTCAATAATCTGCACCTTTGATAATTTCTATGAAAATTTCTATGCATTTTTTTTTACTTTTCTTTCTTGCAAAAATGTAGGTAGAAGTGCATTTCACCAGTCAGCCTATATAGTGACTTATTCCCTCTCAGCTTTCATTTACTGAACTCTAATGAACTCTGTTCAACTGTACTGCACTCTACTCTGCTGCTGTTTATTCTACTCTACTAGCACTCTTTTAGACCTTATCAACAAGCATAAGCTGTTGTCTGTCAGTCATACTTATTGATTAACCAGATTTGTTTTCTAACTCTGTAACCAGCAGAATCTCAAACTCAACTTTTTACAACAAATTGTTAACATCAAGGATTTATATCTGAAATGTTCTGGTTCCTATCATATCCCCTACCAGAGATTTTCACCCCCCAAATTAAATACATTTTAAATCATTTGTACATCTCACTTGTACAGTTTCATTTATAATCATGTACCTTGTAATGTGCTCTACAGACCAGTTTTGTTCAGGTAATCCGGACCTGAGATATTGTTTCCATAAACCTCCATGTAACCAAAAATAAAAATTGGTGGATTTGCAATACCAGTACAAAGATGGGGAAAATTTAGGAAAATAAAAAATGGTCAAGCAACCAACTTTCCAATTTTTGGACCACTTGAGATGGACTGACCCCTCATTCATTTATTTACTTTTCTCAAATAATTCTATATATTGAGAACGTGACATAAATGCACAGTGAAGATCAATGAGGTGAAAAGAGAAAGTGGACATTGGTTTCAGCGTGCCATCAGACATGTATAAAAAAACACACACACACGCTTTAATGAACGTTTTCGGAAACGTGAGGCTCTTGTGTTTCACAAGCGCTGTTCAGGGGAGTTAAAACAACTCCCAGGGCATAAAAGGTGGTCCGGCAGCACCCTAGAGAGCAACAGGCCCACGTGAATCTCAACCAGGTCATCCTTCAAACACAATCTGTCCCAATAAACGATGTCTAATGCACTTGGTCTAAAACTAATAAACTACAGGGTGGAGCCAGTTTGGGTTTAATAAGGGGAAGAATTTCTAATGTTAATAAACTGTGTGTGTGTGCGCGCACTCTTGAAAGCTAGGGTGCTAATTAGTGAGGAATTTCCAAACATAGACTTATAGAGTAGACATGGCATAGAAAGAGGTTACATTTGTGTCTATGTCTTTTGGTTGACCACTAGAAGATACTTTCCTGATCCTTAGAGTGTTGAACTAGTGATTCTGTCCACTGAACTAATTTACTACACTGAACTACTTAAGGCCAACCAAAAAATGCACTACTGTTCAAAGGAAAATTTTAAATTACTTTTATTCTGCAAGAATGCATTAAATTGATCAAAGTGACAGTAAAGAAATTTGTAATGTTACTAAAGATTTTTATTTCAAATAAATGCTGATCTTTCTATTTATCAAAGAATCCTGAAAGAAAATGCCAAGGTTTCCACACAAAATATTTAGTACCACTGTTTTCAACTTTGATAATAATAAGATATTATGACACTGAAGGCTGGAGTAATGGCTGCTGGAAATTCAGCCATGCATCACATGAATAAATTGCATTTTAAAATATATTCAAATAGAAAATTAGCCATTTTAAATGACTATTTTAATGTATTTTTGATGGTAAGCATAAGAGACTTCTTTCAAAAACATTAAAAAGTCTAACCGAACCCACATAAAGGTAGTGTACCTATATATAGCCAACTTCAGATGCTCCTATCTAATTAGCTATATAATTATTGCTATAAAAAATACTGTTACAAATAAGCCATTTAAATGACTTAAAAGGATAGATACCCAAAAAATGAAAATTTGCTGTTAATTTACTCACCCTCAGGATATCCAAAATGTACAAAAGGTGACTTTTTTTTCTTCAGTAGAACAGTAAAGAAGATTTTTAGCTGAAACCGTGGTCCTCTGTGATTCGTATAATGGAAGTCAATGGGTGCCGTCACTTTGAGATTCAATAAAACATATGCAGAAAAACAAAATGAATACCTGCGGCTCCTGACGCTTCATTGAGGTCTTAAGAGAGGAAAAGATCGTTGAACAAGAAACTGAACATTATTTACAAAAATTTTATCTGTAATCCACAGCCTTGGCAAACGGTCCTGAGCACATTCATGGCAGTCTGAAGCGCGAGCTTCCTGTCGCATAATGACGTATACGCAGGACCTCAAACGTTAAGAATCTATGAAAAGTCAATCTTCCCAATTGAGATCATGCATATACAGTAGTTGACAGTACAATTTTGATGAACAATACAACATGCACATCTTCCCTCACTGTTATAAACAAACTCATGTGTGAGTTTGCTCCAGCGCATACGTCATTATGCGACAGGAAGCTCGCCCTCCAGACTGTCGTGAACACGCTCAGGACCGCTTGCCGAGGCTGTGGATTACAGGTTGTAAATAATGTTCAGTTTCTCACATAGTCATTTTGCTTCATAAGATGTTTCTTTTTTTTACTTTTAAAGTGACGGCACCTATATGAATCACAGAGGACCAATGTTTCAGCTAAAAATCTTCTTTACTGTTCTATTGAAGATGAAAAAAAGTCACCTACATCTTGGATGGCCTGAAGGTGAGTAAATTAACAGCAGATTTTCATTTTTGGCTGAACTATCCCTTTAACTGATTTTATAATCCACCTAAATGTTTTTGGAAATCCCGTCGCTTGACTGTATACACATCTCAGTCTAAGTAATTTTTACAACAGAGATCCCTATAGGGCTTTACGGTAATCTGTCAGAGCATGAATATAGATGTATTTAGATAAACATATTTTCAAGAAATGTCATATTTAGATCCTTCAGCTGTAGCAGTGGGATATGATCCAGAGCCTATAATGCAGTTGTCCTGAGGCTTTGAGACAGGCCCCTAAAAACAGCATAGTCAGCAGCTTTACGTAATCATTCCGTGAAGTCCCCAGGCAGGTTGTGGGGTCATCCCATCCAAATACCCTGGAGCTCAGAAAACAGAGTCTCACGTAGAACGCTGCCCTTTTTTATGACACTAAACACAGAGTAAACGTGCCACATGTGTTTATAGGTTTTGAGGGTTTATGAATCGTATTTATATATAACAGGCTTTTCACACTGCATTTAACTTTGGGTTACTGTCTTTTTAAGTGGTTAATAATTTTAACCTTGTTAAACAACATTTCACCTTTTAAATTGCCCAAAAATATGGCATTATATTATATGTGAAAAGATACGGTAGTACAATGTAACAGTTTTTTTTTTTTTAGCTAATTATAAACTCAGCAGCACTTGCCTCGTTAAATATTAATGAGCTTTGTTGAGAGTTTTGTATCCAAGGGAAAATAATTAGACGTTTACTGCAAACATGTTAAGTGGAATGAAGATGAAACAGTATTGTTTTTGTAGTATGTTTCAAAAGACCCAAAACGTGCTATATAAAGTCGGCTATGAAAATTGAAATTGAAATATTTATGACGATCAAATCAGATGAGGAAATCTGCACTACTCTGCCGTTTTCCTGATAATATTCGATTCATAAAAGGAGCTTCACATCAGTCGTAAATCCTCCAGAATCTTCTATCCTAGTCACTTTTGAAAATAGCTTTGCCAAGATCTCATCAGTAATACTTTTCTTTCTCTCCAATGCTCAATTTCCTGTTTAAAGCAGCTGGTTTTTGTAACATGTGAAGAATTCGGCAGAGATTAATGTTTAGGGAATGACTTCACCACAACAATTGAGGAGCACTCCATCAGATTATGCAATTGTTCAACTCCTTTCTTTCAAACTTTCAAATATTGTTTACACTACTAGAATAAATGATTTACATTTACTACAAAGAAGATTGTCATGGACTAGACGCCAGTGACAGACTTATGTACAATTCACATATTGGCATCTATAATTCCATAAATAACCTTTAATATCCATGGAATCTTTCCATTGCACAAAATGTTCATTATAGTGGAAAAATGTTCTTTAGATTATTAAAAAAAAAAAATTCATTAAGTTTCTTCTAAGAACTGTTCACTGAATGGTTCTTTGGTGAACCAAAAATGGTTCTTCTCTGGCATCGCAACAAAATCCCCTTTGGAACATTTATTTTTAAGAGTGTATATGGATAAAAAATGAAATTCCGAAGCAACATCTTTATTTGGGAGATTTTCCGGATTGACAGGCCTAGAAATCACAATTGCACCTTTACATCATAAATAAATAAATAAATATATAAAAACATTTATTTTGAGCTATTATGAGGGATAGTTCATAGTACTTTCCTCACCCTCATGTTCTTCCAAATCTTTATGACTTCCTTTCTTCTGCAGAACACAAAAGAAGATATTTAAAGTAATTTTGTTTGTTCATACACTGAATGTAAATTTATTGTATGAACACCACAGCATTGGACTCCATTGGCTTTCATTGTATGGACAAAAACAACAACAACACCAATGGGACATTGTTCAAAATATCTTGTTTTGTGTTCCACACACGAAAGAAAGCCATACAGGTTTTGGAATGACATGAGTATAGTGGAGGAGGAAATTATGACATAAGTTAGTTTTGGGGAGAACTATCCCTTTAATTTCATGATTGGACATTCCCACATAAACTATATAAAAAGTCTGTGTTAGAAGTCTCAGTGTTGAGTTTGGACTAACTCCATGTCCAGCTATGACTATAGTATCCAACTTTCACACAATTTTCTTTTACTGACCTAATGACCCTTCACCTCCATCCAGGCCAGTGCCCACTGAACGTCCAATGCCAGAGTAGATGGTTTTGATGAGACTGGACGCAGAGATCAACTCACTGTGGTGAAAAGCTCAAGCATCTCTTAAAAAGCACTTTAAGGCTTAGCAACTGACAGGAAAATAGATATCTAATGAAATAAAAACTAATCTGAGGCTTTGAGCAGACTCCAGGCCGGATTTTCTGTGGCTTTTGAAGGCATGTTTATGAGCTAATATTTTGAGGGCCTCTTTCCCAAAGAAGGAGATGAGTGAGTAGGCGTTTGTTGATCTCTGATTGATTTATACAACGAAAGCCTTCATGCTCCCCAATGTTTGACTGACAGATCACTACACGCTTTATAGACGCCTGCCTTCGCATCGGATAACCACAATAAACTGAATTCAGTGGTTGTGTCATCATCGGCACACACACACACATGGGTTCACTTAACCGGATCTGGATTTGTGAATCTCGCATTTGTTGCATGAAGACAACCTCTGACCTTGTGTGAAAGGTTATGCTTCTCACCACTAAACAACAGCTGTTGAATATGAGTGTGTGGTTGAATATGCGTGTAAAGTTTGGGGATCCATTGATTAATGATGGGTAGATAACTGGACAGTGGCACTAAAGCAGCTTTTGCTGTGGCTGAGGTGGACTGTTCATGACGGTTGACATCATGACATAGCAATGGCTTATCTCATAATTATTATTATGCTGCTAAGTAACTTTCACTGTAAACATTGGATGCATACAGATGAAGTTATTTGTACTTGAACTAACCCTGAAAAATGAATTTAGTTGGTGTAATGCAGCAATGCTATGGAAGAACCAGTTCAGGTTCCCCAAAGAACCTTTCAGTGAACAATTCTTAAAAGAACCATTTTTATTTGTGTGAAGAAGATTTAAATAAGCAGAAGAAACCTTTTTCTACTACAAGAACCTTTTGTCCAATGGAAAGATTCCATGGATGTTAAAGGTTCTTCATGGAAACATAGATGCCTGTACTTTTAAGTTAACCATACATTCCTTAACATATTGGTTCCAAAAGGGTATTTAAGGTTCCGCAAAGAACCTTTCAGTGAACAGTTCTTAAAATAAAAATGTTCCCTTGGCATGAATAATATTTCAACAATCTAAAGAAACCTTTTTTCACTATAAAGAAACATTTGTGGAATGGAAATGTTCCATAGGTTCTTCATAACCATAGATGCCAATAAAGAACCTCTATTTTTAAGAACGTATAAAGAACCTTATGTGGATGGATGTTAACATCCCATAAATGTTGTTAACATCCAAAAAACGTTATTTACATATAAAGTGGATTGTCATTTTTTTTTTTTTTTTTTACTTGAATAAAACCATTGCTCATATACGAGCCCCAATACTGAAACCTGCAACCAGATAATCAAGGTTTTATCGTTCAAGTGTTTAAACAGTTCAGACAATCAACAGTGACTTGGCCTTGAGGTGCAATATCAGACCAGCTTTACATTTCAGAAACCTTTTATTATTTCTATAAATATTTGTTAGGGCATGTGGGTTAGCTTACACCTTTAGGGTATATTGATTTAGAGTCAGTATTTGTTCATCTTTGACACATCAATACGGCAATGTGAACAATTTAAGAAAAGATTACAAGTGGAAATATTATGTTCTGACCTGTGATGGTGGTTTGTGCTATAAATTATTGTCTGCCGAGAGCATGAAACCATTGAAATTCAAGAGACATTTACAGTAGAAACCAAAAGATAAATAGATTACCATCATTAAGTTTCAATAATTTATGTTTTAATAATTTACGCCACATGATGTCCAATTTAAAATGTGGCTCTTGGAGCTAAACCAGTTGAGACTGGCGTAGTCTATAACCATAAGGCAGTTTTAATGCAAGCCACAGACTCAGAAGTTCAGCTCAGTGGGATTACCTGACAGATGCGCAAGTCTAGCCTAAAGTGATAGTCACCCAAATTACTTCATGTGCTCATCAATTACTCATCCTCATGTCGTTCCAAACCTAAGTAAAAGAGAAACAAAAAAGGAGATATTTTTAAGAACATTGGGAACCAATCAAGAAACCTAGAAACCCAAAACCTAGAAACAAGTTAGCATTTTAACACTTATGGTTCAATTGTCAGAAAGTCAGTGGGTCTTATTCACTAATAATTGCATGGATTATTCGTATTTATACGGACAGGAGGATTGCTCAGGAAACATTTCCGCCTTATTCACAACACGTGCGTACACACATGAATTTGATCTTAACCTTGTTCTAATGTTAATGAATTTGGAGTATTCTGTGACCGTGTGCCTGAGGTAAGTAATTTGCATAAAACACACCCAAACCATATCCATATAAGGGCTTTCTGCACACACTTTCCTTTTGCCATTCTCAGAAACATGACGTTCTAAAGACATGCTCTCGCCTGAGAACACTTGCAGCGAAATGCTTGAGCAATGCCAAGTGTGCCACCGTCAAAACTAGTTCAAACACATTAAACACCTTTAATAGAGTTCCAGATAACAGACCTCTGATTAGTCAGCTGTACATACGCAAGATATGATGCACCTTTCTAATACTTTTACTGTACATAGAATGTCATCAAATAAGGCAACCAAGAGTATGCAATTTTTTTGAGTAAGAGTGGTTCTGTCAGGGCCACTATCTTCAAATATGATTGATAATGCATAGAGTTTGTGTTGGCGGTATGGTTCTGTTCTGGGCAAGAACTCCCTGCGCATGCATGCAGCCAAAGTCTGTAGAATAACACAAGACGTGCCACTCGTATTGTTTTGAATGGGAGAAAGTGCAACGCGCAATATGGCGGAATAAGTCCCACCTTCTAAATAAGAGCCAATCGCCGAATGGTAAAGTCATCGCATCACCTCAGCTGCCGTTAGAAGCTCCGGTTCCTATAGAAACAGTCAGACGTGCGCCTCCGAAGTGAAACACAAGAGACGCACACTTAGGACTGCGCATGCGCATTAACTTGATCCAGCCTGAAAAATAAAAATGTCATGATTCGAGCATTTAGAAACAAAATTTATGAGACAGTTGTTGTCAGATTTCATCGGTGATTTCAAATATGAAATTTAATCGAAAATTTGGCAAACAGCTTTGGAGAATTTGATGTTTACCCATTCAAAGAAATAGGAGCTGCGCTTGGATGCCTGAGAGGCGTTTCAAAGATGGCCGCCGAGTGAAATTACTTGTCTTAAATTCACTTTGTTGTAGCCTAGCATGGATAAGAGCAGGGAGAGCAACAATAATCCCCCTAGGGTAACAGAACAGAACAAACATATGCAGATATCATTAATGTCAATAATTTAACGTACATATATTTTAAGAATTTGTCTGATTCAGGGGAATCATAAGCCAAATCCTGACTGATGAGAGGAGGAGCTGGGGATGAAGGAGGGTAATTAGCTCCTGAGAAATGCAATAGCTGCTGATGATATACGGATGCTGTGATAGGCGTCGTATTCCTATTGGTTGACACAAGTCACCTGGAAGTCAGCTGATGCAAGCTTGACTGACGTGACCTGACAGAACTGATGCTAATGCTGTATTTTCAGTTGTTCCTTAATTTTTTCATTAATTTTGAATAAATTTTAGAAGAAACTTGGGTTTCTCCACAAGCTCCACTTTTACGACGCTCAAAGTTCAATGCAAAGGGAGATATTTTCTTTTACATAAATAGCTTTTTAAGGACAACAACAAGTGGCTAGTAGGGACTACAATGAACTTCTTCCCGTGTTGATGACATCACAAACCATCAAATTTACACTGCATTCCAAATTATTATGCAAGTGACATATCAGTAAGATTTCAGTACAATAAACATTCAGATTTTACTTTTTCGAAGAAAATGTTTTTTTGTTTAATTATCCATGTCTTTTTAGATAACTGGTATCAATCTCAGACAAAATAATTTGCCAGATCTATGGAAACCCTACTTTAGAGGTTGTTCCACATTATTAAGCAAGTCACAGTTCTCATGCAATATGGGGAAGAAGAAAGATCTTTCTGAAGATGAAAAGCATGAAATGGTGCAATGTTGTGCAAAAGGCATGAAAACAACTAATATTGTGTGAAACTGCATGGAGATTATCGAATTATCATAAGATTTGTGAGTGATTTAGAGCACAGCAGAACTCGGTCAGATAAAGGCTTATTAATGAAAGTTCCTGTCAAAAAAATTTATTGTATTAAAAGGGCAGCTATAAAAAAAGCCAGTGTTAGGCAGCAAACAGGTATTTGAAGCTGCTGAGTAGGGTAAGTAGGGTTTCCATAGATCTGGCAAATTATTTTGTCTGAGACTGATACCAGTTATCTAAAAAGACATGGATAAATAAACAAACAAACATTTTCTTCGAAAAACTAAAATCTGAATGTTTATGAAATCTTACTGATATGTCACTTGCATAATAATTTGGAACGCAGCGTACATAAACCCTGCCCCTGAGAACACGCAACAAAGGGTGAGGCCACGTTGGGCTGCTTTAGATAAGAGGAAGAGTTGCACAAAAGATTAACACTAATAATCAACTCAACAGTATCCACTAATCATTTAGAAACATCCAGTTTCATTCTAGAAGTTGTAACTTCTTCCTGAGTCTCTCCATCAGTGTCGACTCCGGTTTGAACAATGTAAGGCTGGACATCGTTACTGACAATCGTCATTTTGGCTGCGTGAGATTCTCCAGCTTTGTTGTTGTTGAGCAACCGAAGCATGAGCTGTTAAAGCTCCGCCCTCTTCTGGAAAGGGTCATTTGCATTTAAAGGGACACAGACAAAAACGGCGTGTTTTTGCTCACACCCAAATAGGGGCAAATTTGACAAGCTATAATAAATGATCTGTGGGGTATTTTGAGCTGAAACTTCAGAGACACATTCTGGGGACACCAGAGACTTATATTACATCTTGTAAAAGGGACATTATAGGTCCTCTTTAAACTTTTTACTTCTGCCAGTTGTATTTAGACTTAAAATAACACATAAAACTTTGTAAAATTTATGTTAATTTGTGATGATTATCATTGTCAACAAAACATAAGAATCATCAAACTTTTGTTGGTTTGATTTTCTGCAATAATCCAAAAGCCAATGGAAAATCCTATAGGGTATTTGTTGAGGGAACCAGGGTGATGGTAACTTCAGGTTGGCATACAAAAATAAGTATAACTGCAGCACTCTATTGACTTTAAAATGACAAAAAATGACATTATCAAAATATCTTTCTTTTTTTTTGAAAGTCATACAGTTCTGGAACACCATGAGTGTGAGTAAATGTGACAGATTTTTTTTATTTTTGGGTAAACTATCCCTTTAAAACAAAATCCTTGAAAGTACTTCATCAATTACTTGCTTGGTCAAATGCAGTGATTAAAAAAAAAAAAGTGTTTTGTGTGGTCCAGGTATTCACTACATTTTGGGGACCAAATTTCCCAATTAGAATAGTACAACCTTTCAAATTTTTGACCATGTGGGAAAATTTGTTTGGTCCCCATGAGGAAAACGGCTTATAAATCATATTAAATTATATTTTTTGAAAATGTAAAAATGCAGAAAGTCTTCTGTGAGGGTTGTAATATACAGTTTTTAACAGTATAAAAAACATTAAATCTATGGAACGTCCCCATAAAACATGAAAACCCAACATGTGTGTGTTGGTCATCTGTGGGAGATCTATCATTGGATTGTTGTGATGTTACACCCATCCTTTCCATGACAGGAAGATTCTGACCCTTATCAGTTCACTTTGTACATCACCCTCTCATCACTACTACTAACACCCTTCATCATCATCAATGTGTCAGCATAGAGAAGTGTGCAGTTTTTTATGTTCATATAATTGTCATGTCCTTTCATCACGCATCACGTGTAAACTCCTATACCTGAATCCAGCATCAGATATTTGGCCTGCTTCATCCATCTGACCACCAAGTTATCCAGGAAACCAGCCAGCAGGAAAAAACTCTCCATGGGTTATGAAAGCACTGAGGGGCTCTCGGCCTCCCCTCCCTTACTTTACATTCCTTCTGCCAAACTCTCCCTCTCTCTCTCTCTCTCTCTCTCTCTCTCTCTCTGCAGGAGCAGTTATCATTTGCCAGGTGTAAACTCTTTTTATGATGAGAGGTATACCATGTGGATTTGCTGTGGCATCTTTACACTCTAAATATATAGTGGCATTAAGTTCTCTGTTAGTAGAATTTGTAACCCACAGGTGCACAGATTACATCAGTAGGTTTTATTCAGCAACATACTACTCAGGACTGGATAGTTTCATTGATGTATTAGGTAAGAGAACAGTTAGTGACTATCATAGCTGCTTTTCATAAATGCTGCATAGTGAATCTTGTTCAAATTTATGTCCCTGCATTTTGAAATCTTCATGTTCAGTGTGTCTTGTTCTTGGCCGTGGGCTGTGGCGGTGTTGTGCTCTGGGGTATAAAGCAGTTTAAAGCATGGCTTGGCAGCGCTGTGCTTCCCCTAGAGGGCCTTTCTGTTTGACTGCCCCCTCTAAATCACACACAGCACGGCCCCACAGACCCTCTGTTTGTTATTCCATGGGAATTGACGGCACTAAGCATGGACGTGGATCACTCCTTGTACGTGTGCATATCGGTGTGTTTGTGTGACTGATATGTTAGAGGAACATACACAAATAGGGTACAAAGTAGGACCTGATACTGTTAAGTCTTAACCCTGTGGTATTCTTAATTTGGGGGTCACATTTGGATGGATGAAGCAGTTGTTCGTAGTCAAAAGTGACCAAACACCTGAAATATAACTTTTTTTTTTATGTAATATGTTTTTGTTCAATAATATTTTTTTATTTTTTTAAATTTTTTATTTAAAAAAATTATAATCATGATACTAATTAATATTTATTTAAACAATATTTTTTCCCCATTAAAAATAATACAAAAACTTTTTTCACATTTTTCTTATTACTTTTCAATTAAAGCTGTATTTCATGTTAAAATAGAGACAATGCCTTTGTAATCCAGTTTTTGAAGGCAGATCAGTGCCATCTGGTTGGAGTTAAAAAATAAAAACATCTGTAATGCTGTGGTGTAACCACTATATTCCTATATAGTTATATATAAAAATGCTTATAAATACTCTAGTTGTTTTTAGGCATAAATACTTATTTTTATTAAGTTGTAGATTTGGATATATATTTAGACATTCTCAAAGACTATTTTTTGCCATGGTTTAGATTTTTGCTTGTTTGTTTGTTTGAAATGTTGATTTGAAGTGTCAGTTTTTGCATAAGTTTACTAGTAAAACCTGAACACAGAGAAAGACATTTTGTTACACATAACATCAACATTCAACAAAAATGAACAGGCATGCTTTATCAGAGCTTTATTAAACGGCTCTGTGGAATACTTGATTCTGATTGGTCAATCGCACCATCCAGTGTTATGTTATTCCCAGATAACAACTACTGAAAACGTTGGTCACACGATGAAATAGCGATTTTTTTTAATTTCCGAAAAAAAAAGTTCCGGTCTAAAATGATCGAACAACACCAGAGGGTTAAAGGGATAGTTCTACCAAAATAAACCTAATAAATCCAAACCTAATAAATAGTTCACTGTAGCGTCTCAGTTCAAGTGGCTCATGAACTGATCTTTACTACTATCTATACCAGGGATGGACAACTTCGGTCCTGAAGGGCCACTGTCCTGCATGGTTTAGCTCCAACCATGATTAAACTCACCTGCCTGTATAGCTTTCTAGTAATCCTAAAACATTAATTAGCTTGTTCAGGTGTGTTTGATTAGGGTTGGAGCTAAACTCTGCAGGACAGTGGCCCTCCAGGACCGAAGTTGCCCATGCCTGATCTATACCATGAAATAAACAAGAATGAACATCAGAAGGTATGTTGTTTCTGCAGAAGTACGTCAGTTCACACCATTTTTCAAGTTCAAGTCCACTGATATTAATATACAAACTGTACTGTGTGATTTATTTGTCAGACAAAATGGCTGATAGCAATGGTGGCACATAATATCGGCATTATGATTGGTCAGATCACCTGTCAATCAAACTGTCTAGTTTGGGGCTAGGTCCTTTTTTTTTTCTTTTCTTTTTGCAATTATTAATAGACTTACATTTTTCACAAATTAACGAGAAAAAAGCTTTTTTATACAATAACATAACTTAGGTCACTGGGTCAACACTACAATTTGTGTACAAATGAACAAACTATGAATGGGGGTATACAGAATTATTTACTTGCCTTCCTGCCAAATTAATTACAAATTATTTTTCTACAAAAAAATAGATATCAATGCAACTTAGAACTTTGTTGTAAGACTTTTAATTATTGGAAACAGCTGGTCAAGACAGGCCAAAACATGCTACCAAGTGTAACATATTCATATAATGTGACTGTATGCAAGAAGTTAATTATTGCCCAATGTTTTCCAAGCATAAAATAGTCAAATAATTAAATTTTCTCCAAAAAAAATAAAAAAAATTGCATAACCATTAAATAATAGCGTGGTAATTAGATGACTAATGGTTGGACATCTATCATAAGAGCTCATTGCTTATATTGAGCATGTGCCCTCAGCATGCACTGACCCCACACCGGACCTTATGCGTTCTCCAATTCATGCTAATAACCAATACAAACATCAGCCTGAGGATAGAGAGGGATGACTGGGTCAGATAACGATTCTGTACTGTTTACATACACGGTATATAACCTGTAAATACGAGGGGAGGGTTCATCCTCACTGCCCCACTAACCCAAACCATGTGTGAGAGGACAGACCCCCCTCAAGCACGTCAATCAACAGGCCAGGGGAGCTGAGATCGTAACATGGACTGGCAGAGAATCCTTCAGCCGTCCACACATAGAAACACAGCAGTTTGAGCATGCACACAAACACGTACATGCGTTTATCTAGAAAGAGACACTCTTCGAGCACATAAGCAGTCAAATACACAGATACACAAAGAAGGATTCTTGGGGGGTGAACAGATGTGTAACACTGGGTTCTGGGGGTGTGTGGAGAGTTTTTGGGTTAGAAGCTGAAGAAATGTGAAGGGTGCAAAGCAAACAAACTTCATGGAAAGATTTTCATGATACTGACACTGTTTATACCTTGTATTAGCACTCATTTCATAAATACAAGTGTAAACCGAGTGCAAAACATTTTGTGATTGGATTACTTGAACCATACTCAGAGGTAGTCAGAAATGCATGTGACCATCACATTTGTAATGTAAACTGATATGTTACTGACAACAACAACTGTCAATCAGTCTTCGCATGAAAGCAAGGTGTTTAAACCTTGCCATTTATGTGTGATTTGGAGTTTAGAAATGCATATTCATGCACTATATTTCACAGAACTTCTGACATCAGCATGCAGTGACATGTATGTGCTGTCAAATTAAAATTTGAAGTATACTTTTTTTACATTTTTGCCTAACTTAATCAATAATTTTGAGTAAGCAATGCATGTCTTTAGAGACCCTTCCCAGAAAATCTGATCAGTGTTATTTTAGTATTATTTATATGAATAATACCATAGTATATAATTCATATTTTCACTTAGATTTTATTTTTTATAGTTTCAGTTTTGTTCTAATTTTAGTTTGTTTTAGTATATGCTTCTGTCATTTATATATATATATATATTTCTTTACAGATTAAAAAAAAAAAATGTTTCCGTTTTAGTAATTTTATTACTGATTTTATTTAGTTTCTAAATCCTTTAGACACTGTTTTGTTTAGAAATTAACTGATTAGAAATTGTTTTTAAAATTTTCATCTATTTACATTTTTTTATTTTATTTTATCTATTTTAGTTACAATTTAAATAGTTCTACACACAATATGAATACTTTAAACAGATTTTAAACTTTTTTTCCCCTCTCTTATATGAAGGTTACATTAAAACTATCTTTTTAAGACGTCATTATGAATTTTTGCTGCCTTTTAGGAATAGATTTGTTTTACCCTCATTTTACCCACATTTTATATCTTAAGCTATGAAAATAAACCATAAAAAATATAAATTATTACCCTTTTTAATCTTTGAAAATTTAAACAAAGTTTTAAAATACATTTGAATGACTACCATAAAAATAAAAAAATTTTAAATTGCCTTTACAGATTGTCCTTACTAGGAGAAAGCAGTGCGCATAAAGAACTTGAGATGAAATATAAGCAGTGATCAAAATCAACAGGGTCAAAAGTGGCTATAGTTAAAAATACAGTACACTCATCTGAGCGAGAGTAATTCATCAAATTTAACCACTTCTGATGGAAGCATGTGCTGTAATTGCTAATAATCCTTCAGAGTGGTGTCAGTCTGGATGGTAATGATTAAGTTACGCTGTCATAGTACCGTTTTTCTTTCATTCTTGCATAAATGTGTGTTGTTGATATTCAGAGCATAAGCGGGACAGATGTGGTGATCATCACAATATCCTCTTAGATCTGATTGGATCCATGCAGCGTGAGTCATGTGAATCAGACAGAAGTTGGCTGGTCCTGTAAAGAAGCGTTTTTTTTTAGCAGGGCACACGGGGTGTTCAGAGAGAAGAATGGTTCTGCTTACAAAACCCACCACTGTTACATGTAAATCAAAAGGAAGATTGGATGTGTCAATATGTTTATAACCAAGGGAGATGAAGGTATCTTTACTCTCACATATTGTATGAGGCCATAAACAGTTACAGATGTCAGCCACCTGTGATGCTTTATCAAAACTAAGCCAATATAATTAATTGATTTCCCAACGATTTGGTGAAAACGCATATAAATAATTGGAGTCTTGTAACAGTTTTCCTGTTACTGATGTACCTTCTCAGCATTGTCATTACTTACCTGAACATTAGGGGGCGCTCTGTTCAAGAAATGCATGAGTTCATGTATTTAAGGGAACAAAGAAGAAGTAACGGCAGGAAGTTTATTGAGTACCTCAGAGATGACTTGTTTTTGTAGGCAAAACCCGGAAGCGAGTTAGCATTTTAGGACTTCCGGTTCCATCGCCCTAAAGTCTATTTGAATGGGCTTTTGCTAAATCGCCTGAAATAAGGTCTGTGGTTAACAAAGCCTCTAAATATCTTCACGTTTTGATCTATGACATAAAACACACCAGTTATAACCCGCTTGTGATTTTTTTAAACCTTTATTGTGTCTTAAAAACGGCGGTTGCTAACAAGTTGCTAAAAGGGACTACTTCCTTTGGCGGGGACTTTAGACGTCATCGTGACAAACAGGACATTAGGACTGCATTTCTCATGAAAAGTGGACAAGTATTCATACACAGCGCAGATCATAATCAGCGAGCATGTTTTTAAATAAAGTTGTTTTTTAAATACATTTTGAGGAAGCTTGGTGGTGGTGACGTTGATCCGCCACCATGGTGTGCTGGAGTCCGTTTATAGCCTACTGTTAGCTTTTTATATCTGACAACTTTATTTAGGCTTCAAAATGTATAAATGTTGTGTTAACTTGTAAAGATTATCTTCATAGACAAAACGTGTAGGTGTCATAACCCTTTGTTAAACACAGAGCTACTTTTTTGTGATTTTCCAAAAGTCTATGGGAAAAATGCATAGGCTTTCGATCGAGGGAACCCGTGAGCCGTTAACTTCCGGGTTGACCAACAAAAACACATCATCTCTGATGTACTCTATTCCCTACCTTCATGGAGAAGCTTACCTCAGGTGGTTTAGGCATTTTGACCCTGTAAGAGGAACTTTATAGTTCTAAGCTCATCCGTAAGTAATTATCATTGGTATTTTTGCTTTGTTAATAATTAATGTTTGTAGCACATGGTTATGGTTTGTTTATTTGAATGTTTTGTCTACAGAGGGTTTTGTTCTCTGTGCATATATAGATTACTTGGTGGCTTAAACAACTGAGAAGACTGGGACAAAGAGAGTTGATTTCCATCTATCACTGTTACTTGTTGATATGCAACGCTCTACTTCAAACATTGATGCCAAATCTCTTTTCCAGGTTGAACTTCGCTGTGGAATCATCTTGGCATTCAAGTACTGTTTTCTCACTTAACTTTTCAACAAAGACTAAGCAAAGTGTATGGTTCTAACTGATTGCAAACCAAAGATGGTGCATTGTGTTTCCGGACTGTTTTTTGATCCTTTGGTTCCAGCTATTTGGCCAGCAGTTATTGGTGTCATGTTGAATTTGTGTGTTCCGATTCATTCTTCTCTCATATTGGAAGTTTCTACAACTGTACCACTTTTCCTTTGGATGCACATTTGTTTTTTTATTGGGTCAAGAAAAAGTTGGAGTTTGCGATTTATATTTTTCCTCACCTAGCGTGAAACATTTGCTGTGGCTGGAGGTGCTTAAATCTACTGCAAAAGGACGCTTTCCTGCGACATATCACACATGCGCACTTCAATAAGCTGACAGAACGCAGGTTAAGGTGTTTACATGCCGGGCGATTTTGGAGTAATGGGCAAAAATCTTATTTTTTTATTCTTAAGATGTTTATGATCTTATGCCAATAAAGGAAAACGGTTTAACGCGTTTACGTGACACATGCATTGTCAGCTTATTAAGCACTTAAAAACTTGATGAAAATGATGGCAGAATTTTCATTTTGGGTGAACAATCCCTTTAAAGGGGACCTTATAAGCAAAATTTACTTTTATGAGGTGTGTAAACAACCAGCCTTTAATGGTAAAAATCCACTCACTTATTTTTATTATAAAATTCTTATAAATCAAAAGCAGTCTCTTCAAACAAGATGATTCTGATTCTCCCCTATGATGACGCCATTGTAGGGTGAAGCCCCGCCAACAGATCTGCCTTATTAGCATAGACACAAAATTTCATTTTCGAAGGAAATGTCCTGAAGAAAATCTGAAGTCTTATATGTTTGCGCCAATAATGGCAATTGGTCTTTTCAAGCGACCAATTGCCTTTTTTTTCAGAAAGTTAATTCTGAAACATGTAAGGCTGAACACCGTTACTGACAGTTTGACATTTTCAGTGCGTGAGATTGTCCTGTTTTGTTGTTGCCTGTATGCCGGAGCGTGAGCTCTTGAAGCTCCGCCCTCTTCTTGAAAGGGGGTCGGGAGTACCAGCTCATTTGCATTTAAAGAGACACACACAAAAACGTCTCGTTTTTTTCCCCTCCCCCAAAAAGTGCAGATTTTAACATACTATATATTATCTGTTGGGTATTTTGAGCTAAAACTACACACTAGAGACTTATTTTACATCTTGTAAAATAATAGGTCCCTTTTAATTCATTGTAACGTCAATTGCAATTGTAATTACAATTATTTATCCAGACACTATAATGTTTCTACAGTAGCAATAACGTTGGTAAATTCTGATTTTTCTAGACTGTTGTGACCTGCCTATACAGGGGTGAAAACTTTTTAATTTGAATGTCAAGATAAATTGAACTTATTTTTTCTTCCGGGAAACATGCAAGTATCTTCTGTTGCTTCCGGAGGGCAGTACTAAATGAAAAGCAATGATATTTCAATAAAATAAGAAAAATTTGGAATTCTTCATCCTGTTCAAAATTTGTCACCCCCCGACTCTTAATGCATCGTGTTTCCTTCTGGAGCATCAGTGAATGTTTGAACCTTTTTTAATAGTTGAGTTTGAGGTCCTCAGTTTGAAAAGATGGATCTCAAAATCATTCAGTCACTGCTGAAAAGGGTTCAAATATGCAAAAAATGCTGGAAAACTGAAGAATCTGCAGGACATTGAAGATTTTTCTGAAGAACAGAGTTCAGTTTAACTGCTCAGAACAAACAAGGGACTCATGAACAAGCATCACAAAACAAAAAAACAGTCATAGATCATCCAGGTAACCACACAGTATTAAGAACCAATGGTTCACATATTTTTGAATTGGGCCATTTGAATAAATTCAGCTTTTTTTTTCTTGTGGACTATATGTAAACATCTTTTTTATGTAAAATATCTTACTCAGGACAGTACTAAATAAAAAATAACATGCATCTTGTATGATCTCTCTTATTTTGTTAAAGTTTTTCCCATTTTCACATTTTCACAGATTCTGCATGTGGTTCACATACTTTTTCTTACAACTGTATCTGTTCTCTAAGTTTACACAGACCTCAAATTTTAGGTTCTGCCTTGTGCCTCATTCCATAACAGCATGACTTCAAATCCTGCTTGAGTAGTAAAGAGGAGTCTGTCCCAATGGCACCATAACTGAGCTGGGAGGTACAGTTAAAGAGGATGAAATACTGCACTAGAGCGAGTTTTTCTGTAACCTGCGATGTTGTTTCAGAAGTTTGGAGACCCAAATGACAATCCAGACCCTTTCTCAATACCTAGCATGCTTTCTTATCTAGTGGGTTGTGGGTTTAGAGGTATAGTTGATGAAAATGAATATTCGGTCATCACATTCATGTCAAAACTTGAACTTACTTTCTTCTACTGAGCACAAAAAAAGTTAAAAAGTACCTCAAAGTGTTTGATCTCTTATACCTGCTGTCTTTGAATTGGCAGACTGGATCCAGACTTCCAGCGCTGGAGGTCTGTGGTGAACCACCCACTGCTGGCAGTGCTCTGACCCGGCTGAAGCAGCGGATGGGGTGGGTGTTGAATCTAAGGCCCCTGTGGAGAGGACGGGAGTCCAGGTAAGCCACCCACACCTGCAGGATGTCCTGTCAGACGGTATAAAACCAACAGGCTGACGTCAGTTGCCCAGTCCTATGTTTCTCAGATTATATAAACTCTGTGTTGTATTATTAATATCTGAGTTTTGTTTATTTAAAGGGAGGAACTCCTAGGGTGGGATTTTTGATAAGATTGGGCAGGGTCCTGTGCCTGATCCTGATGTCACACAATTATGGGTAAAAGTACAAGATGTTACAATCGAATTATGTTTGCCATCTTCTAAAATTGGGCTGAACGGTTATTTAGTACCATGAGATCCAGATGAGAAAAGATGCTGCTTTAAGCACATATGAGATTTGTTAATTAACAGTGCATTTCAACCTCTTCCGAGAGGCAGATTTGTCTAAATAAACTATGAACAAAACAGAACTAGTCATTGAAACAGTCGAATGTGTCTGTTATTTATTCATCTTTGTCCAGAATGATCAAAGAAATGTTTGTTTTTGCTAAGAAGTAGAGATGGATTTGTTCGCATGTGTGTTCACAGCAGAAGGAACCCATATTTATGGAGGAAGAGAGATAAAAGTGAAAGAGAAAAAGAAAGAGTAAAGCTGCGCTAAATATTCTTACCAGATGCTGTTTTTGAGTGGTTTCTTTTGGAGTTGTGATGTCTGTTTCTCTTGATCTCGGTCCAAATTCCCAATGCCAAGCAACTCTTCCAGAACCAGGTAGATTTCTGCTCAGGAAATTAGCTGAAGAACATGTAGTTTACAAGGATCTTCTGTCCATAAGTCACATAAATATTTGAATAATTATTGCATTACCGTGATCCTAAAGGAATAGAGTGGATTTAATCAGTAGGATGAATGATGTTATACATTGATTATCAGAGCTTTGGAACTAATTGCTCTGAGATAGAAAAATAAATAAAACTGTAATGTATTTAGTGTAATTTAGCATGACGTAAAGGTGTACAGCCATAGACATTTGCAAACAATGTTTTTTTTTAACTGTTTTCATTTGACAACAGTGCAGATCAAATGTATGTGTATTTTAATAGGTGTATCCAATCCATATAAACCATTGTAACTTGATGTGCCAGTTACAAAGTTATTTTTGGCCATGACTGCATGATATTTTATTTTACATACAACCTGACAAAGGGCGGTTTAGGGTAAAGACATTTATCTTAAACATAGATTCAGTTACATATACTGCATAACATTGTTTTTTTTTGTTGTTGTTGTTTTTTCTTTCTGTTTTGACCCTGTGTCCCGTTTATAATGTTTCCTCAAGGGACTACCGCGACAGAATGAAAAAAGGTAAATAAAACATATGTTACCTGATTTCTCTTTAGAAGAAATCTAAATATCCATGCAATCCAGATATGTGTCCACTTTTGGGCTTTCCTGACAACAAGACACACTGCTAGCGATTGTTTGTTTTCTCTCACGGCACCTTCTGCCAGTCGATAGTCCCGCCTTCTCGATGACAGCACGCACATCGTTAAAGACAGCATGTGATGAATGGTCGAGTAGCAACGTGTTAGTTGTCCATGACACAACAAAATTTTAGGAGTGACTATCTGACAAACTGTCATAACTGACAAAAATATTATGTAGTCTGAACCCAGCATAAGGCTGAACACTGCTACTGACAGTTTCTGACATTTTCAGTGCGTGAGATTGTCCTGTTTTGTTGTTGCCAGTATGCCAGAGCATGAGATCTTGAAGCTCCAACCTCTTCTTGAAAGGGGGCCGGGAGCACCAGCTCATTTGCATTTAAAGGGACACAAACAAAAAACTTTTTGCTCACCCCTCAAAAGTGGCAATTTTATGACCTATTATGACCTATATTTACGTTTTAAAGTCATGCGCCCTCTAGCTGGAGTAAAAATAATGACAGTGTCGTGTTACGTCTGTCGTCATGAAATGACGTATGACTGTCGTTACCAATCAAAATGCGTGTTCATTTAAATGCAATGTATGGACTTTTTACACCATTTGTCCTATTTCCATTTAGCAAAAATCATTTATTTATTAACGACTACACTCACCCCACCCCTAAACCTACCCTTAGTGATTTATACTGCATATACACTTTATGAGCACATGCGTTCCTTGGGATCGAACCCACGATCGTATGATCACATGATTGCATATTGTTATATTGCAATGCTCTGCCAATTGAGCTACGCGAAACCTGAAATATGATGCAGATAAAAGGGAACAATGCATTAAAATGAAAGTGTACTGTTGTCGATAGGGGCGCAACTTTAGTAAACGCTCCTATGGGTCGTATTTCAGGGAAGTGACAAACGACCTGTATAGGCGTATTGGTTGAAGAACATGTTGGTATTTTGAGCTAAAACTCAAAATACCCCACAGATAGTGTAATGTAATTGTGTTATGAATGTTATTTTAAATCTTATTTTAGTGCTGTCAAAATTGAACGCGTTAACGCATACGATAATTTTTTTCAGTTTAACGCGCTAAAAATAATAAGCGCATTTACCAATCAAGCATGACAAGACGTAAAAAAAAAATTACTTAAATCTGTCTGTGAATCTCCTGTCGATGGCGTTCTCTTTCACACTTAAACGGACAAAAACACACAAACGTATGCCAAAATGCCCGCTTTGTCAAGTAACCTCGTAAGCACAGTCTTAAATGAGTTAAATAAAGTCTTAAATGACCATGAAGAGCTGTGAGGACATCGGATGTGTATCAGATCTGCAACATGTGAATCAGATCTTAAAGTGACAGCAGCCTAATAAACCTGCTAGCCTACTGTGATGTCAAAGAACAAAATACAAGGAGAAAATCACTCAATGCTCTTGACTGAATCACTTTTGTAGCTTTAATATTAGGATTAATCTATATTTAATTTATAATTTATGCAGTGAAGACTGTGAAGTATTTGATAACTTTATTCAAATATTTAAATACTGTCTTTGTTGCTTCTACATTAATTTGGAGATTAAATGTGAAATTATTACGATATAAAAATATATAAAAAACCTTCATGTTAGGTGTAATTAATCACAATTAATTACAGAAAAAAATGCGGTTAATCAGTTATTTTTTAATTGATTGACAGCACCAGTTTATGTATTTTTATGCAATTTAAAATATTTTTTTATTTATTTTTTTTTTTACATTTACATTTATGCATTTGGCAGACGCTTTTATCCAAAGCGACTTACATTGCATTATACTATACATTTGTATCTGAGTATGTGCAATCCCTGGGATCGAACCCATGACCTTGGCATTGCTAGTGCCACGCTCTAACCACTGAGCTACAGGAAAGCTATTTAATCTGTCAGGTAGCAGTGATATTTATGTGATTCATTCTCTTTAATATTCCCCTGAAAAGTCTTTTATAAAATCATAGTTTCTGAACCACTGTAATAACAGGCATCATATGAGATATTTTTATATGTAGATTCAGTGACATATACTCCAAAACTTAGTTTTTTTGTTTGTTTTTTTGTCTGTTTTGACCTTGGGTCCTCATGTAAACGTTCGTTCATTCGTTCATTCGTTCATGTAATAGGGACAGTTACTGTGATCCATTCCATTTAAAAGAAAAACATTCATAAAATCATCAAAAACAAAATCATTCATAAAATCATCACGTATCTAGAGATTTATATCCCACGGAAATCATTGTTATAACAGGGCTCATATGAGATATTTAACATTCCTTTGTTATAGCCGCTGGACACAACCCACTCTTTCATCCCTCCCTCTCTCTCTCTGTCCTCTGTCTTTCTCTTTGACCTGTTGATTGCGTTCTCATGGGGTGTTAACTGCTGATACCTCTGAACAGCTCTCTCATGTTGACACTTGTGGATGTGTTGCCCAGCATGGCAGATTACAAGCCAGTCTTCTGCTCTGTGTTTGTCTCTGTGTGTGAGTACAGTATTCACTCTGCCACATCATGTGCCAAAGGCAGCAGAGTCCAGATTCTCCTGCGGGGCACAGAGAGGGCATACTGAGGGTCAAAACCACCTCACACCCCCCCTGCTCTCTGCTTCACTGCCGTCTGATCCTTACATTCTCACTCACACACATTAAACATCACACACTGAGGTGGCTCTTTAAAGTACTATAACCCCACTGATTAAAAAAAAATTCTTCTTTCCCTGCTGTTCCCATTTCATACTTGTAAGTACAAGAAAGCTCATTTTCAACATTTTTACGATTGGTTACAAACTTGTTGGTTTATTGAATGCAGTGTTTTTCAAAAGAATGAAAGACATCCCTAAACCTAAAACATATCAAATGAAAACTCAAGGCAGGGTACTCAACATTTTGTTTCATTTTGTTTTGTTTCACTTCGATTCGTTTTGGTTTAGGTTTTGGTTTGGTTTTGGTTGTCTTTTATTGCATTTCTTTCGCTTTGTTTTGGTTTGTTGGTTTTGATGGATTTTGTGCTTTTGGTTTGTTTTTAGTATTGATTTTGAAAGTGCATGATCATCTTAACTCAGGGGCTAAAGTAGTTGGAACAATCTGGAGCAGCATTTTTTGTTTATTTATTTGTTTATTTATATATTTATAGAGGAGTTACTGTGACTGCTGTAGAAAATAGATTTCCCTTAAAACAAGATGATTTCATCATGTCTTCATATAAACATATTTACTTAAAAATGTTTTCCTGTCTTGAATCATCCCACAAAAGTCAGTTTAATCTCCAAGGAAGTGTGCGTGGTGCCATACTGACTCTGGCACTTTCCAGAAGTGCTATCAGTGAACATTCCCAGCATCACTAACTCACATTCAGACAGGCACTTGCACACTTTGGGTCATCTTTAAATAGCATGTGATAGGCTCTGATGCCAGTTTCTTTGGGAGCAGGATGGGGGCTCTGGACGTATGGAAAATAAATTTCCTGCTTTCTCCCTGTCCGGATCTGCCTGAGCAACAAGTCGGATCATGCCAGGGAGCGGATGGGCTTGGGAGTAGGCAGGAAATCTCAGGAAGCAAGGGGGTCGGATGGAGTGCCGATATTGGGACCACTCCTGAGCAGGAATCAGGAAAACTGGAATTTGTTTTACAGTTTTCCCAAACTGTTGTTCTTCCTCTTCACCCCTGCAGTCGCTGCAGTTGGCTATCCCACACCTACCGCTATCCCAGTGGGTACATGAGTGCTTATGGAAAAGGGAACACCTGTGTGACTTAACGCTTCTCATTAAAACAATCCCGTACAGAATATACCATTGTTACCATATTTTCCACCACTACAGTAAAGCCATAATATATTGGTTTGCACTTTATTTTGATGGTCCCCTTTAGACATTCTGTTGACTAAGTAACTCTGCACCTACATGTCTACTAACTCACATTAGAGTATCAGTTGAGTATAAATAGACTGTTAGGGGTAGTAGAATACGTTGACATGTACTTGCAAAGATACTTATAGTCAGTAGAATGTCTGTTGTGGATCATCACAATAAAGAGTTAGTATATATTAAGATAACAGTCTACTAATACTCTAATGAAAGTTGACATTTAAGTGCAACATTACTGAATGTCTAAAGGGGACCATCAAAATAAAGTGTTACCATATATTGATATGGCGGTTGTAAAAATAAATAAATAAAAATGTTATATTATATTTACAAGTGATGTAAAGCTTCCCATAAATATATACAGTACACAAACATTTTGAATACTGAAAATGTTTAAATGTGTTTGAAAGAAGGCTCTTTATGCTCACCAAGGTTGCGTTTATTTAATCAAAAATGCAGTAATATTGTGAAATATTAATTTAAAATAACTCTTTTGTATTTGAATATATTATAAAATGTAGTTTATTCCTGTGATGGCAAAGCTGAAGTCATCAGCGTCACATGATCCTTCAGAAATCATTATATATATTAAAAACGAAAATGTCATTTTATACTTATTTGTACTAATATTCTACAATATTACTGTTTTTACTGTATTTTTAATCAAATAAATGCAGCCTTGATGAGCATAAGAGACTTGCATTTTATTTTGCACATTTGTGACTATATGTATCAGCATATATGAATATTATCCCAATATAATTTAAATATGTATACAACTTACTACTGTTTTATTAAAATTATGCAATAAAAATAGATTTTTACTGAATCTATGGCCAAGTGTTGGGTGTAACGCATTACAAGTAACGTGAATTACATAATCAGATTACTTTTTCAAGTAACTAGTAAAGTAACGCATTACTTTTTCAATTTACAACAAAATATCTAAGTTACTTTTTCAAATAATTAGCGCAAGTTACTTTTTCACATTTATTGACTGACAGCTCTCCTGTCCGTGTGCGTAAACATGATGGTTATTGTAGTTCTAGACTAAATGTGAACATGTATTTACTCATCTCACTTGCGCAAAAACATTCAGTATTCTTTAAAAAGAATCAGTGAAATGCAATCTCCGAATTTTACGCAAACCTGTAATAATTAAGTATATTAAATTACACAAATATACTTTATGTATTTAATCTCACTTTAATAACCGATGTCTTTGCTGCTGACCTTCAGTGATCCAATTCAGCCATACTAATAAGCAAAAATGACTTAAGATTAAATTTAGAATTAAGAGTGTTGAACTTCCTTCTCCTGTATCCTATTCTTCTTTAATCCAGAATGGCAGCAAAGCTGAAAGGTTTGTTTGCGCTGCGCCCTCTACTGTGCAAACACAATTAGTTACTTTTTTAGGGAGTAAAGCAATATTGTAATGCATTAGTTTTAAAAGTAACTTTCCCCAACACTGTCAATGGCGACCATGGTACCATTATGATTTGTACAATAAAAGACCTGAAAAATAACAGCGGTCTTAACCAAACAGCCATAAATTCATGGGACCTTTACTTTTACTGAGAAATTCATTATGAGACATTTACAAATCAAAGCATAATTTACTCACACTTCTCACTATTAACTATCTATTAACTACAACTTTTGCCTCAAAAAACTCCTAATTATTGCTTATTAATATTTAATAAGTTGTCAAGTTTAGCTATTGGGTAGGATTAAGGGATGTAGAATATGATCATGCAGAATAAACCTTTAATATGTGTTTTATAAGCACTAATAAACAGCCAATATCCTAGTAATATGCATGCTAATAAGCAACTAATGAGAACTGGACCCTAAACTAAAATGTTACCCTTAATTTTTTCCACTTTCATCAAAGACCGAGCATGGAGGCCTGAAGCAGGTCTGGCCCGACACGAATCCGTGTGCAGCTCCGGATGTCAGCACTGTTATAACTTCTAAGAGTCACCGTGAGATGTATTGTTCTGCTTTTACTTTCTGGAAACTTCTCATTCGCCTGGAAATCGCCAACATCCTCGCCGCTAAGCTGAAATCCATCTGCCATAAGCTCATTGCCAGATAAGAGTGAGTGTAAAGCAGTTATTTATGAAGAAATCAAGAACTTCAGCAAGTTCATTACACATTACAGCCTATGCAAACATTACATCATGTTGTATACGAGGAGGCCGAGTCGCAAGCGGTTCCCACGGGAGCCGTTAGAGGGTATTTAGTGGAAAGGTCATGTTACACGGGCAGTGTGTCATACATGATTTCCACATGCCCAGATAACAGCTGGAATATGAGATGTTATGAAACTGGATCCTCCACGGTGTAAAAATAAACCAGAGTAGGAAGATATCCACCCACTCTGAGCATCCCAATTTTCATCCGCACAGGTTCCTGTTTGGTTGACTAATTTTAAAGATGTATCAATAAGTGTGGAATGGCACGGGCAATGAAAGGAAACCACGCTGTTGAGTAAACTCTCAAACAAAAAGCCAATTTTAGAACGTTCCTCCTCAGCGAACACACAATGGCAGGAAAACAAAGAACGTCACACGAGGGGATGGACAGGGTCAGCTCAAGGCAAAGACACACCCTCTGTCTGTATGAACATGTCCCTGAATCTCCTGTCTGGAAGGGCACTGGGTACATTCATGAGATGATGCTATAGTCTCCAATCCTGTCAACACAGCTGACTGAGTGTGTTTATGAATGAAATGGGTTGTTTTTAATGTCTATTTATAGAGACACATGTCTTGCAGCTGTGTAATCGGAACTGGGTCTGTCTTATGAAGTGAGGGGCTTCTGAAACTCACTTCTGAACAGTAACCTTTCTATTACTTAAAGGTGTTGTTCACACAAAAAAATGAAAATTTGGTCATTATTTACTCACCCTTATGTCATTGCAAACTGGTATGCTGTTATTATTTAATTCTCAAATTAAGAATTGCAATAATTAAAATTTATTAGAAATGCAGTCATTATTAACTCTCAAATCTCTCTACATCATTATGTAGGTTTCTAATCAAATATATCATAGGTTTGATGTCAGTAACAGTGAACATTTGATTTGGTTCTCGCCTTGATCTTGAAATATAACTACAGATTCACAAGGCAATGACAGAATTGTCGTTTTTGGGTGAACTATCAATTTATTTGTGCTACTCTTGTGAAAGAGAAGTAGCATACTTTTTTTTTTAAAAGAGTATGGTTACTTTATTTTAAGGTGTGCTTGTTACAGTGTAATTACACATTAAGCCTTGAGTAATATTGATTAACAATATGTACTTACTATAGGTTTAGGATTAGGAATAGGGATGTGATTTTCCATAATTTACTGTAATTACTATATGCAACATATGTGACAAGGACACTGTAAAATAATGTTACCAAGAGTACTTATTACAGAAATAATAAAAAAAGGTTACACTTTATTTTAAGGTGTCACAGTGTATCAATTTAAGTACTGAGTAATGACTGAGTTAACTACATGTACTTACTATAGGGTTAGGGTTAGGATGAGGGTTTGGTTTAGGGTTAATTGCACATAATTATTCATAATTTCTAGTTATTACTACAGTACATATATGTAACATATGTAACAATGACACTGTAAAATAAAGTGTTACCTAAAAGAATATACTTAAGTGTGAACTGAATGTAATGTTTTCAGACACTTAATTACATGTTAACTACAATTAATGAAAAGTATTATTGTTTAATTGTATGTCAATGCAATTAGCTGAACTTTAAAGTGCTTTTTAACCCATTTAAGTACATTTTTATATCTAATTTCATAATTACACTTTAACCACGTTTTAAAGACAATGTCGAATATACTAACTAGTATTTGTAAAAGGTATTTGTACAGTAATTATGCATTTGTAACGATGAAGTTACTGCATTTAAAATATATTAACTTTAAATGTCATATTGAATAATATACTACAGTTGAAATTACAATCAAGTGATTTATAATATTAGTCAACACATCGTAATAAATGTATTTCTTTAAAACACAACAAAATATTTATTAATAATGATTTAAAATGTACTTTAAAGTAAAAGTTTTTATTTGGCATTATTATATAGTTTACTTTTTAATAGTGTATTACAGTGTAATTATACATTTAATACTGAGTAATAATAATTAATAATAAAAACTGCATGTACTTACTATAGGTTTAGGGTGAGGGTTTGGTTTAAGATTAATTGCATGTAATTATGCATAATTTCATGTTATTACTACAGTAACTATGTAGCATGTGTAACAATGACACTGTAAAATAAAGTGTTACCAAATATAGTAATGCTAGTGTACTCCTTTTAAGTACACTTAAGTTGCTTTTTATTACATTAAAATATACTTTGAGATTTGAAGTATACACATATTAAATACAATTAAACACTTCTTTTTTCGAAAGACATTATGAAAGACATTATGTAATTCTAGACCTTTAGAAATTCCCTTTTACTCACTGTTTGCATGTAATGAAAGTGATTTGTGTGTGAGTGACCTCAGATTGCCTGCTTTTCAAGACTTTGACGGCAGGATGTACCGGATTTTGCCATGACTACACTTGACCTTGGGTCTAGTGGGGTCAAAGATCACTATCTTTTGTTTTCTTTGCCACATCCTGATCTGATAATGTAATGTTTGCTATAAAATTTCAACACTTTGTTTTCCACAACAAAACACACTTTGTGTCAGCCTATTATAAACAGTGAATCTGGAGAAAGCTCAGTTTGTAGTTGTGACTTCCTCTCTTGAACTTGAAAACACACAGTCACGTCAACTGTGTGTCACGCAGACCTCATGAAGATGTTTGTTTAATGGTTCCTGTGTCAAAACACAACTGTGGTTTGTAATGATGTAAAAGACTTTACTGTCCCTTTTGATCCAATTTAATGCTTTCTTAAAAAAAACAAAACAATTGTACACTCTAGAAAATGCTGGGTTAAAAACAACCCAAGTTGGGTTGAAAATGGACAAACCCAGCGATTGGGTTGTTTTGACCCAGCAGTTGGGTTAAATGTTTGCCCAACCTGCTGGGTAGTTTTATTTAACCCAACAATTGTTTACAAATTACTATATGTCTGGCTTAAAATGAACCCAAAATAGGTTGGAAATTAAAAATCAGACTCATAATTACTAGAGGCGACAATAATAATCAAAAAGATGAGCATTTATTAATAAGCAATTTAATAAATGTTTATTGTTTAAATATTATTCAAAAAAGTATTAATAAATGTTTGCTTATTAAACATATTAATAAATGTTAATTTCCAACATATTTTGGGTTCATTTTAAGCAAGAAATACAGTAATTTTTAAACAATATCTGGGTTAAATAAAACTACCCAGCAGGTTGGGCAAACATTTAACCCAGCCGCTGGGTTAAAACAACCCAATCGCTGGGTTTGTCCAATTTCAACCCAACTTGGGTTGTTTTTAACCCAGCATTTTTTAGAGTGTAGTGGCTCCAAACATTTGAATGGTAATATATGTTTAAATTCAAAGGCAGCAAACTTGAAAATAATATAAAAATATTTTAGTTTAAATTTAGTGTGATACAATTGAACTGGCTCCCTTACTGGATTTTTTTTATTATTGGTATTATTTTTATTAAAAGCTCTATTCAAATCCTAATGTGAGACATAACTCTTTGGCAACATTTAACTTAAAGATTTTATATATAATATAATGCATTATAAAATTATTTTTTACTTTTACTTTTAATTATGCCTTGTAATGCACCTTATAATGCATTATATGAATTCATGAATAATGGGGCAGTCGTGGCCTAATGGATAGAGAGTCGGACTTGTAACCCAAAGGTCACGGGTTCGAGTCTCAGGTCCGGCAGGGATTGTCGGTGAGGGGAGTGAATGTCCAGCGCTCTCCCCACCCTCAATACCACGACTGAGGTGAGACCCTTGAGCAAGGCACCGTACCCCCAACTGCTCCCCGGGCGCCGCAGCAATGGCTGCCCACTGCTCCGGGTGTGTGTGTTCACGGTGTGTGTGTTCACTGCTGTGTGTGTGTGCACTTGGATGGGTTAAATGCAGAGCACAAATTCCGAGTATGGGTCACCATACTTGGCCACATGTTACGTCACTTCACTTCACTTCACTTCACTTAATTGTCACCGCAGTTATAATACTTATGTATTCATTGTTACACTTTTTGAACGTATAATGCAATAAAACATGAAAAACAACCAATTTCAGATGTAACAAGGAATCTGCAAATATTATAAAGCATTTTAACTTTGGTTACAATTGTTTATGAACATTATGAATACCTTTATAATGCATTAAGGCTTTAGATAAATGCTTAATTTCTTATGTTCTGAGAGAAAATGTGATCTAACTAACGTAACTGTTCAAATTAAAGTTTACATTTGTATATACAGTAGAGACACACCTTATTCTATGCTATAATATGCAGGTGTGTAAACAGATTTGACATTACAGCAGATATTTGATGAACAAATGAGTGACTTTTACAGTTTTGGCCCACCAAATCATGATGTAAGGTCAGTTTCTGAAGGTTAAAACTTCCTTTCCTGAAGTCCTCAGTACTCAGACACTTTCTTATTAAGCAAAACTTATACAGATTTCTTTTAAAATGACATCAGCAGCTACCTCGTATTACATCAGTGCGGACTTGGACCATGCCCTCTTTGTGTATCTCTATTTAACAACTTCCTAATGGCACCAGAGTCGAGTGGAAATCAGACCCAGCAGCTTTATGGGCCCTGCACGGCTTCTTTATGAGTGCATATTTCTGTGGATGTGTATGTTTTACTGTAATTCTACAGAATAAAAGCATAATCTTACCATAAAGAAAAGATGTTGAACCACTTAGAAGTGTTTTTATCCACACAATGAAAGTAAATGTGGTCCAAAAACAACACTAGACCCTAACAAAATGCTGAGACATTTTTCGAAATATCTTCTTTTATGTTCCACAGAAGAAAGAGAAAGTCATGCAGATTTGGAACACACGGAGAGTGTGTAAATAACAACATAATGTTCATTTTCGAGGTGAATTATCCTTTTACGAACAGGACTAAGTCATTACGGACATAACATGCTCTTTTACTAATATTCCTTGGAGTAGTAAATAAACATTACAAACACACAATCCTTTAAGTATTACATAAAAGAAAACATACAGTTGCACATCTTGTGTGGCCCACTCATCTTATCTAAACTGCGGCCCAAATATGTTGAGTTCAACATTAAACCCAAGCAGATATGTTTCATTTCTCAAAATGATCTGCATTTCTCTTACTCCTCTCGTTTCTGAACTCCAGAAAGCCCCGAGATGAGTAGCCAATGACGTCTGTTTAGTGTTTCTCCAAAACCAGGAAGGACAGTCAAAACAGCAGCATGGACCAACATAAACAGATCAATCCCAATGACGTAGTGTGAGCGCAATGTCTTGCTCTTAGTTGACTGTCATTGTATTTAAAAAGCATAACCTTTTGACCTTTAAACGAAATGTTGACATCAAGTCTTCATTAACTTCTATTTTTATTGCCCTTTACTGTATTTAAGCATGACACACAAGGTTATTCGTTTTCAATCATATTTAATAAGCAACTGAATACAGCCTGGTACCTCTTAAAGAGACCTTGGCTGTTCTCAGAGCTCTTAAAGGCTGAATTCAATATCCTCTTGTAGTCTAAAGTGGATCTCAAGATTACAAATGTTTAAAGCAACTTGTGCAACATATGTCTACACTCTCAACTGAACGTAGAGTTAGATGTTCGGTGCATAACTCCAGAAGTTCTTTATAAAACAGGAAATTGCTGAAAGGACATTGGCCAATGACATGACGCTTGTTTTTTAATTTCCACTGAATCTTTTACGTTATTGGAAAAAAAAAAAAAAATGCAATTGAGAGTTATTGTCATTTAACCAAAATGCAGGAAGCCATTTTGTTGTCATGAGAAAACCATGAATGGGGAATGTATGGGGCATTCACATCATGTTGGGATTACCATAATTACAGGATTCCGATTGGTCAAAGGTGCTCATGTCTTTGTAAAATGTCATAATTTGTGAAATTTGTGAAATTGAAAACTTTTTTAACAGCTCATATTTGTCATCTTGTAATTACAGTTATTCCAACATGTTGTGAACACCTTGTTATTTCACAGAATCCTCACAGACCCTCATGACTGTTAGTTGAGGTCAGTAAGCTTTGTTGTTGTTGTTGTAGTTGTTCTAAAATACTAGATGAAACGCCAAGAAAACCTTTTCACAATTTGAAAAATAATAATTAATTAAATGAAATAAGTTTGTTTCACTCAAAAAATAAGGAAAGTTCATTGTACTTAATAGAAAAAAGTTGCGTGAACTCAAAATTTCATTGTAGTAAGCTGAACTTAATATGATTGAGTTGCAGCAGATTTCTACTTCCCAGCATGCCTTGCATCAGACTGTATAAATAAATGTTGAAATTAAGTGTTATTTTGTGTGTTATTTTGCACAAGATTGACATAGGGAGACAAAAGTTTGTGTTTAATGTTGTGTTATGTTGAGATTTCTGTTCTGTTAGTTTTGTAGGGTTACCATTGTGGTGAAGAGTAGACCCTGTGGTTAGGTTGTGGATCGCTGCAACTTAAGCTCTACTAACTTAAAAAAAAATGAGTTTACTTAAATGTTTTGAGTATTCTGAACTTATTGGCCTGGTTTCACAGACAGGGCTTAGGCTAAGCCAGGATTAGGCCTTATTTCAGTTAGGGTATTTAAGTAGCTTTTATAAACATACCCTAGAAAAAAAAAAAACATTACTGGTGTGCATCTTGAGATAAAACAATGGCTCTGACATATTTTCAGATATGTCAGTGCAAGTTGCTTTCAGTTAAAACGGCTCAAACATGCATTTTAGTCTAGAACTAGCTTAAGCCTTGTCTGTGAAAGCAGGGGATTGAGTTTTACAGTGTATTTTAAATAATTAAATCTAATAATTAAGTTTGGAAATAATGAAAGAAAGCATTTTACTACTTTTCACTTAACAAAATCTTTGTAACCAACATGAATACAAAGATTGCATTTCTATCCACCTTTTTCATAATGCACCTACCGCGTTTTAGATAATGGGAGGCACTTCTGGTTTGGGGACATTCCACTCAAGAAGACTGAAACAAATCATTTCAAATCAAGGTTGTGCTACAAATAATCCTTATCCGTCAGTTTGACTGAATGAGCTGTACAATTTCCTTCATGTTCTCTTTTCAGACGTCAGGAGAATAACGTAACATTTGTTAGTTTATTTTATTGTGAGGTGGTATAACAAGATTATCTATGGCAAGAGCTGCATTATTTTCCTCCTGATTATTTTCTCTTTTTATTCCCCCTTTGTATTCCGCTGTAACAGTATGAGAAAAGACAACATATTCTGTGCATTTGTTGGTCGGCTGTCCCGATGGAATTTCCTATATATCCCATGAATAATTCACTGGAATGCACTCCTCTTTTTCACATCTAATCATATTAGCAGCGTTTACTGGAATGTTTCTAAAGCAGGTGAACACAATGTTTATTGTCTGTCAAAATGACTGAAATCACTTTGAAATATTATCAGTCATTGTTCCAGTTAATGAACATTTTTGATTGAGGCAACGTACTGAACAATAGACATATATTACTACTGTGATATTTATATCATTGGGGAAATAATCAATAATCTTTTGGGGGTTATTCGGGGTCTGTGGGATGGTTGAAGGGTGAGTAGAATAATGTCATCACTTTGTAATTGTGTCCTCACAATTTGCTCAAATATAAATTGTTATTTGTCACTGACCCATATCCCATCACTCATTAATTGTTTAACATATCTGTTTGAGTCTTCCATCACCTGTTTTTTTGATCAGATCAAGTCATAAAAATGGTCCAGCTGGTCGTTGATCTCAAATGTTTTCATTTGTCACACTTCTGACTTGGCTAGATCACAAATTTGAATAAGATTATACAAGATCCAAGATACCAAGCAAATGGAACACTGATTACCATTATGGTGACTTCAAAACAATTACAGTGGTAAACAATATAATTTCTTACAGTGCCTGGTTAAAGACAATCATGTGAATTCACAAAACAAGAGCAGTAAATTTCTGTGATGTTGACATCATTTTGCTGTTGAAAATTGTAAGAAATGCATGCATTAATTTCACAGTAAATTTCTGACTACATTAATTTATGATAAAATAATACTCTATAATCCTGTAAATTCCCGGCAATTCTTTAAAGTGCCTATATGAACATTCGCAAACAGGATCTTAAACTTGAGTGGTTGGAACTTAGCAGAAGTTAATATTCCATCACATTATTTACAACAGTCCTATATGGTTGAACCAAAGTGGTTGTGCAAACATGTTACTTCTGTTTTGGAAACCATCATAACAGGGTAGTTAATTCTATGTTAGTTCACATGGTTGGCTTGGAGAGCATGTCAGTCATGTTACTTTGTGAGATTGAGATATTCTGATTTTGAAGATTTAGACATGTGTTATATGTGTGCATCATGTAATAATTTTAGCTCATTATAACACTCGGTAAGCATCCCTCAGCAGTCCACCTCAATCAAATATCAGTTACACTTGGCGCCTTTGAGTTGGTATGTAGTCTCTAGTTAGATCAGCCCTTTGATTACCGTGCCAAAGGTTTCAGGTCTCATCTCATGCATCACACCAACCTGAGAGAAATTCATGTGACATGTCATGCCCCAGGTTGAGAAATGGGCAGTGTGTTTAAATGTCTTGCCCCTCTCATGAATTCATATAACTTATTTCTGTGGCTTTTCCCAAAAGTGTTTGCTTACATATTTGTGGAGAAGCTTTATTCGGCCCAAATTCCTCCAGACATCGCATGACCTTTGCTCACGTTCTGCAAGCATTCAAACCGCTGCTCGTAAAACTTTAATTGGATGTGATTTAGTCGTAGCACCATAATGTTTTTCCTGAGGATTTGTTAGCATTTCAGAGAATTCAGCCTGCAAGGATTTTCTGCAAGTTCAGTGTCAACATTGTGGTGAATTGCAGATGAGATGTAAACTTGAGTAATCCACTGTTCGCTTTATCATGTTTGAGTATGTAGTATGTCAAGCAAAACAATACAGCAATACCACAGTTTATGTTGTGAAAGCATTTGTCCTAAGTTTGAATAAGCCTTAAGAGCTGTTTTAAAAACTTGCTATTGTAAATCTGTGTATTTGTATACAGGCTCTTCAAATGTGATATACAGCAGTGCCTCAACTGGTGGATCATGACCCAAAAATGGCCTGCAGGTTTTGATTGGGTCTCAGACAGCAAACTAAATCAATGATAAATGCAAGTAGTAAAATGCATCAAACTAGTTGCTTCTAACTATAATTGTGCATAGGATAGCAACATAAATTGGCCTGTTAAACTCTACAGCAGGGTTCCTCAAATCCGGCCCTGGGGATTTTTAGCTCCAGCCCTAATCAAAGACACCTGAGCAAGCTAATCACGGTCTTTAGGGTTACTAAAATTACAGGTGAGTTTGTTTAGGGTTTGAGCAGGGCAGTGGCTCTCCAGGGCCAGATTTTAGGGACCCTGCTCTAAAGTATTTTGGTGCAGATTTATCTGTTAGTAGAAGCTTGTCAAATTAGGCGAATGCCAATGTATAAGTTTATGATATCTCAAAGCAAAGAAAAAAGACCAGGGGCCGGTTGCATAAAATGCTAAGACTAATCCTAATCTTTTATTATCCTCAGATCACGTCAGTTATGCGGTGATGCGATATGAAATTATTGCGGGGCAAATTTATTATAATATTAATTTAATAATAAAAGTAGCCTAACCTAATAGTAATAATAATAATAATAGACTAGAAGAATGTAACAGGCCTACATTAATTGGAAATGCCAAATCCTCTTAATATTGCCAATATTTGAGGCTTTTGACAACA
>RJVU01000170.1:59733-83006 GCA_003731715.1 Anabarilius grahami | reverse complement strand
ACCAAAGGAAAATGTTATTTTCATGTTTTAGCATTTTTAAAAGATATTAATGCTTTAATAAAAATAAAAAATAAAAGTATAACTGTTTTCAACATTGATAATAATCAGAAATGTTTCTTGAGAAGCAAATCATCATATTAGAATGATTCCTGGAGGATCATGTGACACTGAAGACTGGAGTAATGATGCTGAAAATTCAGCTTTGAATCACAGGAATAAATTACAGTTTTAGTTTGCTGAAGATTGATTAGCTCGTCAGTAAGTATGACAAGAATGGAACAATTCCATTGAAAACATTATTATTTATTTGGTAAAGGCTTAGTTTAATTGTATGGAAAATGTTTTCTCAATTAATGAATGTGAATGTTATTCTTTGACTGTATTGTTCTCTTTCCTTTCTCTCAAAGCATCTCCATTCTAGACCAGCCCTGCTGAATCATGCTAAATGAAGATGAAACAGCACTGGACTGCAGTGTTTGTGTGTGTGAGCACAGCTGTGTAGGCATTACTGGGTCAGCTGGACCTCTCTGTGCCCTGTTCCTCTGAGTTTTGGGTTGTTTATGTGTGTATTTCCCCAGGTGTTTTCCTGCTTTGATGGCTGATGGAAAACTCTGTATAACATCAGGAAAATCACTTTTTCCTCCATCGTTTCATCCTCCAGTTTCACTTTTTGATGGTCCCTTTTAACACATTCTGTTGACTACAAGTAATGTTGCACCTGCATGTCTACTATCTCTCTTTAGAGTGTTAGTAGAGTACTGGTAGGGTTAGGGTTAGAATAAGTTAACATGTAGGTGCAACATTACTTATCATCAACAGAATGTCTGTTGGGGGAGCGTCACAATAAAGTGTCAGAAGATATTAAGCAGTCTACTAATACTCTGACGAGAGTTATTTCACATGTAGGTGCAACATTACTTATAGTCAACAGAATGTCTAAAGGGGACCATCAAAATAGTGTTACCCAGCCTCCTCGTTCTGTTCAACAAGATTGTGAATCCACAAAAATGTAACTGTTTCATGACAACTGCAGTTTCTTCCAAAGTTCTGTTCTTGCACATGACAAAGTGCACAGTCAACAAGGTTAAGGAGAAGAAACAGAATCTCTAGAGCGAGTTCGGCCAACAGTTCGTGAGTAATAGGAACCACATGTATGAAATTTTGATTTAAGTGGTAATACATGAGAAAACTAAAGCTTCATCTTTTCCTGCGGGTTCATTGTAACTCGAGCTCTCCACAGCTACTCTTCAGGCAGGAGGGGAGGAGATGCCAGGGGGTATGATGAGGTCAGTCCCCTGGTTCCTGATAGTGAAACTGAAAAATCAGGGGTAAAATGGCACACGCTGAGTCTGAAATGTGGAGGAACAACTCAATGATAAATCCAACATATTTCATTAAACTTATTAGTTCCTTAAAAATCTTATTAGACTTATTAGAATTTGATGGATGGATGGAAGGATGGATGGATGGATGGATGGATGGATGCTTTTTTGGGAGAGGTATTGGATTCATTTTCCATGGCTATGTCATAAGCTGTATATTTTGAAACTCCCTGGAGCAAATGTTTTATCTCAATAACAACAATAATCATTAATTTTTCTCTTTTTCTTCTCATATTGCAAACCAGCCATACAAAAGCCAATTGTAAATCAGTTTACAGACCCAGTTTTCTGTGCTGACTTCACCATTTCTTTTTTGTTTTTACCAACTTTTGATTGTAAGGGGAAAGAAATGGGAGATGTTCATAAAATTTTTTAGAGAGTTATAATTATGCTAAAGCATTGGAGTGGTCGGTTAGACTCATATGCAAGTGGCAAACAATGGCTTTTTCCCCCAATGTACCATTCACTTTTTGTGCATATCTCTCTCTTTGTGTTTTATTTTTATTTTCAAAGACAAATGTTACAATTACAACAAATATATATTTCATTCTACTTTTATCATTTATAATTTAATCTGAAACTTTTAATTTTAAGGTACTGTTCTACATTTATGTTTAACACACACTAATTGCACACATACTGCTTAAATTATCCTCAAAAGATCATGTAAAAAAATGTGCTAATCAGTTCGGTAAAACTGGGCCTGTTCTCTAAGCAGCATACCTTTGGTTTAAAACAGCATTTCAAATGCTTAAATGCTGGACGTTTATCTAAGGATTTCCAAAGATGTTTGCAAATGGACGGAGTAAAAGATCTTACCTTTCTGCCTTGAAGATGTAATAAAAGTTGAAAACAGTTTAAAACAGAATGTTCTTGAATGTTTTCTTTATGTAATAATCCCATGATATCTTGTCTTTTCCACAAAGTACATGTTATTACAATGTAATAACACATATATAAGTCATCTATTACAATTCAATTATAAATAATTGCTGAAACACTAATTTAATCATCCTATGTGAGTGTTTGCCTCATAACTCCACATTATTAAATATCTTGCCACTACAGAATTGTGTTTATGCACATTTCACCGTTGGGCTGTGACCTCTGGCCTTGTAAAGTAAACATTTGATCAGAAAAGCAAGGCTTTTGATCGCTGCATATTGCTCTGCGCTGTGACCCTGGATATGAAGGGAGTAAACTGGCTTTCCTTTTGGTTCACAGAGAGTGTATTTCAGTGGGAGCCAATAAACTCACACCACAGTCTATTACTCAACATTAATCTAATAATAATGTCATTATTCTCAGAATACCCCCTGATGACATCCATGTTATTTATTTCTCATAGCTCTTCCTCTGTAGGCCAGGTGCTCTTCAGTCTGAACAAATCCAAACAGTTACAGACTATTTTATTTTGATATGTGATAGGAAACATTTTCAACACAAAGCATCCAGCAAAGACTCAACTCCTACGAAGTTCATTACTTGTATTTGGTACAACAGCACTGTGTAAAAGAGAGAAAGGGTTTTCACCCCAGCAAACCTTGTCTCCTTTGTCTTCATGCCCTATGATTACAATGACAATAAGGGACTGATGTAATGCAGCATATTGGAACACACCGCAGTTTAATGATTGTGTGTGAAGCAGATTCTGTAAGTTGGAGGATAAAGAATAATGTAGATTTGTTACAGCACAGGCTTTGCTTTCCTGTTACATAGAAAATGCTATTTAGGTCAATAAGGTCCTAGTCAGGAGCTCATTTTCTTGGAAGAGTGAAGCCTAAGCACAGAATGCCATCCTTTGGGATTGTGAGAAGCAACACAGCAGGCCTGGATAGCCAAGCTTGGGAATGCTGTAATGGAAGGACTCATCCAAGAAATTTCTGTTTAAAGGCTAACTGAAGTGTCTTGGAACTCACAGCATCATTCAGTGTGTTGACGTAATTTCTACTGAAACAGGAAAACAGGGCAGGATATATCAAACAGCCCCACCCCTTTTTTAAAATAGCCAATAGCGTTTCGTTTATATCACAGCTCGGGCCAGAGCTGCTGAGCTCGGAAAGCTTTGGTTTCCTTCTAATCTCTATCCCTTTCTCATCCTCTCCTCTATAACGCTTTAAAATACAGCATTCTGTGCAGAATTCAAATGGGTCCGATACGTTTTTTGGTCTGCACCGACTCGAGCATATGATCCCCTCTGTGCTCTCATGCCTCTGGACCAGAGCAGATGCGCTGTGGCTGTTCACGTGACACTAACGTGAAAACGGACTTCATTCGTGTCAATGGAAAGCATATTTACACTGTCTGAATCGTTCCCTATCCTCTATATAGTGCACTATGTGCCATTCACCATGTAGAAATTAGTAAATGTGTAAATTAGTGACCGATTTCAGACACAGCTTCAGCATCTTTTTATAGTGTAGGAGGGGTGGGACTTCAGATTCTAGAGAGCATTTGATTGGACAGAAGATTTGATAAGAAGTGCAGGGTGATGTCATGGAAATCCGTGATCCATTTTAGCGGAAGTGAGAGACTTTAAGTTTTGAATGCTTATATCTCCTAAATGCGAATTTTGTCATTGTTTTGGAACACACCAGCTTATTAATAACCTTAAGGCTAACACATTCATACTAAAAGCTAAAAAAAAAATTATTTGAGGGGGACTTTAAGAACTCACTTTGAATCCCTAAATGATGGTCAGTAAGACTAGTTTGGTGTCAGTAAGATCTTTTTTTTTTAAGACATTAATACTTTTATTCAGCAAGGATGCATTAAATTGATCAAATCTGACAGTAAAGTAATTATGTTTACAATGTACAAAGTTATAAAAAAATGTATTGTTTATTATGAAATGCTCTTAATATGCTGATTAATAATGCTAAAAAAAAACAAAAAAAAAAACGTCTAAAGGCACCTCGTGTTAAACAGTCGGAGTCATCTGTATGACAAATACAAATAATCGTGTTTGCTGCATTCTTGTTTTCTGCAGTGTTTTAGCAAGAGTAGGCCTATCTATTTTACTGCTCACCATGTTTCTGCTACTGTTATTAAATGAACTACATCATCTGCAACTCTTGATGTGGCACTTTACGTCTTTAGCGGGGGAGAGAAGCAACGGTCGCAGAACGGAAAGGGCTTGAATGAAGCACGTTTGGCTCTAGATAAAAATATTAGAGGATGTAGCACCGAAAGATCATTACTTTAAATGACTTTAAAGTCATTTTTACTTTAAAAGCATTTGTTTCAGTATGTGTGTATGTATTCCTATGTTTGCTGTAGTATTCCCAGCATCCCCCTTCATGACTCGGTGAGAAACTTTCTTGAGTCCATGATACAGATTTTACTTGTCTGCCCTCCCTTACTAAATTATTAACACATTATTGGAACATTGTTTCCAATATTATGTATTTAGCAGTGAAATTCTTACCAAGTCTTTGATTCTTCTCCTATTGCATTACTTACCCACATGCTTTAAATGCAAGATTTAGTGAATAAATGCATGCTGGCAGGGTTTGAGTTGGCTGTGATGAGTCACAAATGATTGTTTTTGATCTCAAGGCTCTCATCACTTAATCAAGCCAAGAGTGAGCGAGAAAGAGAGATGGGAGGATGAGATGTAAAGACAGAGACACAGTCTCCATTTACATCTGGCTGAACATCAGGTTAGATCACCTCCATATGAACACCCTCAACTGGGAGATCTGTCTGACCATCTCAGATTTTGATAAAAACTATGTTATTATGTCTGTTTTTCACAGAATCAAAGTTCTTGGTTGGTAGAAATGCAGCATGTTGCTTGGATGTTGCTATAGGAGTGTATAAACAAATGATTAAAAACAGTGATCAATGTGTTTGTTGGGATAGTACGTTCAGCTGGTATCCATAAACTTATTAAGCATCAATTAGTGGTCTGCATGGTTTAATGGTGATTTCCATTAAACTTTTATGTTTGCATGGATGTTAAAATGTTTATTATTAAATATTGACAGCATCTAAAATATATAGTGTTGTAATGTTTATTAACCATTTTAGTTGGATCCAATATTGAATTTAATATTATTTATTGTATTTAATAATGACATTAATTAAATTTGTTCAATGCCATCACATTTATTTAATGCATTTGCAAGTTAATTGATTGATACCCAAGTTAGTTGAATGATTGATTGGAAGATGGATGGATGGATGGATGGATGGATGGATGGATTGATTGATTGATTGATTGATTGATTGATTGATTGATGGATGGATGGATGGATGGATGGATGGATGGATGGATGGATGGATGGATGGATGGATGGGTGGGTTGGTTGGTTGGTTGGTTGACTGACTGACTCGTTCATTCATTCAAATATATTTATAAAGTATTTTTATGTCTCTAAATCTGCACATACACAAATACTTTTACGTTTTACATGCTGCCAATACCTCCTCATTGCATGTTACACCGTANTGATTGATTGATTGATTGATTGATTGATTGATTGATTGATTGATTGATTGATTGATTGATTGACTGACGGACGGACGGACGGACGGACGGGTTGGTTGGTTGGTTGGTTGACTGACTGACTCATTCATTCATTCAAATGTATTTATAAAGTATTTTTATGTCTCTAAATCTGCACATACACAAATACTTTTACGTTTTACATGCTGCAAATACCTCCTCATTGCACGTTACACCGTACATCCAGATGTATGATGCGTTGCTGCTTGTTGTTGTGGGGTCTGGGACACAGAGTTCTGGCACCTCATGCATTTGATTAAACTCTATTGCACCATTTTATCATGGACGTCTCTGCAATCATGTAAAACACACATTATAGGTCTCTGCATGATTAATTTACCAAGGCAAGTCTGTGTGTGTGTGTGTGTGTGTGTGTGTGTGTGTGTTTGTTTGTTTATGTGTGCTACTTTGCTCCTTTACCTAAATCAGCAAATAAAACCCAGTCTTGACAAAGGCACACAAACAAACAACATGTACAATAAAGTCATACAGTCCATACCTCTGGAGCCCCTTCTAACATTGAGTTTTCCTGTGAGACCTTCATTCAGCCAGACACAATGGCACTGAGGCAGAAACCAGATACTCATCAAACCCCCCCCGAGTACCTCTGGCCTTCTCCTCGCTCTCAGCTACATGCCTACAGTCTTGCCAGCATTGTATTTAATGATTTCTCTTTTAATGGTTTAGTTTTCTGACAGACAGCTTTGCTGGTTTTATAGAAATTTCCGGCGTTTGTCAACTTGGCCAGACTGAGAGACCAGCTTAAAACAGCTAGAATCATCAAACCAGCTTGATAAATCTTTTTGTGAATGTGGACATATTAGAGACTACACAACAGGTTTGCAAATCTGTTCATCTAATAAAGTGATTGTGTCTCTTCAGAAAATTTGGACTAAACCGTTCAATTTATATGTATTAGTTTTATGATCTCTTTATAAACTTTTTGTAGCATCAAAGTGGTAGTTATGTGGCTGTCTATAGAGGGACAGAAAGCTCTCAGATTTCATCAAAAAGATATTCATTTGTGTTCTGAAGATGAACAAAAGTCTTACGGGTTTGGAATGACATGAGGGTGAGTAATTAATGACAGAATTTTCATTTTTCGGTGAACTGTCCCTTTAAAAGGCAACAAAATCAGTGTTGGCTTTGGTAAATTGGGACCCAGAAATCAAGACTGAATCTAAATATTTGGATGCTCAATTGTGGGTCGCCCTGGAGTAGCTCATGATGAGGATCCTGGGAACTTTCTGTGTGCAGAATCTCACCAACTGTCACCTAAAGTTTATTTTAGAGGATCATGTTGTCGTATATTATTACGTACATCATATGTGATTACACCCCATGCCCTGCGTTATATCAACGTTTGCTTGACTTACCAAGGTTTGCAGCAACAGGTTCTGTGTAAACCATCCATTGCCTGGTTTGAGAAATGACAACCAGATGTCTTCATTGCAAAGATAAAGTACCTGCAGGCAGATGCTCAGGGTGTTGCCAAGTATTCTCCTCTCATACTGGCTCATCTGCATAAGTAAACAACCTGGGCGGTTTGTTCATGTGGGAACAGAGCAGCTGCCTTAATGGTTCATTGAACAACCATGGTTTTCTCTCAGAGGACCTGATTTACACCTCATGTAAAGAGCTGTAAATGGAGATAGAGAATGAAATGTGCCCTGAAAGGGCAGCTTGCGTCTTTCTTCTGAGACTCGCGTGTCGTGGTCCCCATTGTGTGAGGAGATTTACAGCCAGCTCTGTGTTTGTTAGAACCACAAAAAACCACCTAAAACACAATGAGCTCTGAATCTCTGAAGATCAATAGCATGAACAACAGAAGCAGGCCGACCAACTGCTCAGTGGAGATATCTGTAGGGATAGGCATTATCAGAATTCTCAAAAAAAAAAAAAAAAATTATAAGTAAAATACCAAAAATTTCATATAAATTCTTTCTATATATATTTCCACTTATCTGCGTTGGTTCATTCCAGACAGACTGTCAGTCGGTGCATTAGTGGTGGGGATTTTTCAGTGAATTTTTCTGCACGTTACATTGTTATGCCAGTAGGTGGCCACAAGTGACTGTCTTTATTAGTGAGTCGTTGAATTATTCACTCAACCAGTTAACTCAAAACACTGATCCACTCAGGAACATAAATGATTAGGCTTGATCAAGATTGCATGGGCGCTGCGCAGACCGATCGGCATATGACATCAAAGTACCGCTCTCGCTGTACTTTGATGTCATATGCCAATCGGTCTGTGCAGCACCGATGCATCTCAAACAAGCCTAATGTCTTTATGAGTGAGTCGTTGAATCATTCACTCAACCAATTAATTCAAAACACTGATTTGTTCAGGAACATAAATAACTATCTTTATGAGTGAGCTGTTGAATCATTCACTCAACCAATTAATTCAAAACACTGATTCATTCAGGAACATAAATTACTGTTTTTATAAGTGAGTCATTGAATCATTCACTCAACCAATTTGTTCAAAACATTGATTCAATATTCAAAGCCTGTTCAAACCAACATAAATGTTTGCCAGGAAAATTCAACTGTTTTTCATTTGATTTGTCTGTTCAGAGAAAAAAAAAAACCTGGCAGATTTGCATAAGTAAACAACCTGGGCGGTTTGTTCACAGTAGCATACATGTTTATTCATTTACTTTATTTATTTGTTTTGAACAAAATTGTTGTGTATATTATTGCGTATATGCTGAGCAGGGACAAAGTGAGTGCTCTCTCATGTGTCCACACTGCCAAGTAGCATTTTGTGAAGCACTTTTCTTTTTCATTGCAGATCTATTGAATTTATATTTAATATTCAGTGAACTAAATAAATTTATATCGTAGACATTGTTAATGTTGAATTATCAGAAACCAGTTTGTTCTGCAGCACCAAGTGTGAGTAAGAGTATTGGTTAACAGTGTCGGTCCTGATACCAGTTCTGGCATTCCGAAGTAACTAGGCCAACCAAAAGCAATAATCACTGTGTATATGTGTGTATGATTACATGTCCTGTATGTGTGTGATCCATTTGTCTTCTTTGCTATCATCCAGGAACGGGCCCCTTTGCATGTTCTTCTACCCTGCAACTTAAGATACATGTTTATTCATTTATCAGGCAGAAAAGCCTGAGTAATAATATCATGCTCAAGAGAGAGATGGACAGGGTGATGGAAAGAGATAAAAAAGCTAATAAGGCAAAAGCATAAATAATGGTTTTGTGCTGTTAGGGGGTTCCCTACTAATCACAACAGCTGTTTTTAATTACTCTGGCCTGGTGGGAGGAGGGATGCGATACGAATCCCTTGCTGCTCTGGGGTTTAATGCTGCAGAGCATGGAGACCGAAGCCCCAACACTGTACGTCAAATGGGACGAGGGTAGGGTTGTTTGTGTACTTGTGTGTGATGGGAAGGCAGGGGTAGTGACCGGGCTGCTGGAGAGCTGCAGTCTGCTTCTTATTAGTGTGAAGAGCATTTGGGTTCTGGTCTAAAGTATCCCAATATCCTCTCCTATAATCCACTCTCTCCTGCCGAAGGGATCCAGCTGTGGGTCAGCACTAGGGGAAGGATACTCTGAGACTTTCGAAATCAAAAGCTGCATTTATTGCAAAGAGCTATAATGGCAATTCAGTGCATCATAAATGGGTCATCACTATTTTGATCATCACTGTTACTATCACCGAATTCGGCCCATAACCCGTTCCACAGTATTTATCCCAAGGACATGAATCATATTACCTTTTTAAGTGGTCAAATTACAATTTTCGTCTGGCACATGATAAAATGGCTGGGGGAAAAAACCCATAGACTTACTTTGGTGGGGCTTGAGCAATAACCACCCAGATCTAGTAAGCAACCACCCATATATTGATATATTTATACATATGAATTAGGGGTGTAATGGTACACAAACATGATGATTTGGTATGTACCTCAGTATTGAAGTATTTTTTTTAGGTTGGGTGCAGCAGGGGGGAGAAAACCAAACACTATTTTCTTTTTTTCTTTTTTTAAACAGTGGCTTTTTTATTAAACAGTGGTTTATTGAACAAATTGTGTCTCTCTCTTTAAATAAATAAAATTATAACTAACATTTTCTTAAGGATATTTTTTTTTAATCTCAATTAATGCTGTAAACTATATACAGGGAGCCCTTTCTTGCTCATTACTAATATATTAAAGGTTACAATTAACAACAGAGCCTAAACTATTAAATTCAGCTGCTATTTATTTTTAGATTTTTAGAACACTCAAATAAACAAAACATGTAAATTGCACATAAGGCAGGTTTTGCATTAACTTCTAAGTCTAAATAATAATAAGTATTATTATTTCTTTTCAATTTGTTTCTACTCCAATTCATTTTTTAAATAAAATCACACAGTTACTGTCAGTCTTGTTTTCATGACAAATTTATTTAAACATACATTAAATAATTAAGACATTACTAACAGGTAAAGTAAATATAATGAATATATAAGCTAATATAGTGCATATATTTAGTGAAATGCTCCCTCTAGAGTTCATTTCTTTAGTGATCTGACATGCTGTGGACACTAAATGACTTGCCTGAGGTAAATGTAATGCTACGTGAGATATTATTCTCACGCTTTTTTATTGAAACTCTGGTTGAGAGATTACACGTAAACATATCTATGCATAGATCGTCTGTTCTTCTTCTGCAATTTTTCCTGTTGTGCCGTTTAGCAAACAGTGTTGCATTACCATGTTCTGGATTGGAGTGTGGATCGCTATAATGTGTTTGATTATACTGATTGGACTTGATTAGGAAAGCCACACACCTGTCTATATAAGACCTTACAGCTCACAGTGCATGTCAGAGCAAATGAGAATCATGAGGTCAAAGGAACTGCCTGAAGAGCTCAGAGACAAAATTGTGGCAAGGCACAGATCTGGCCAAGGTTACAAAAAAAATTCTGCTGCACTTAAGGTTCCTAAGAGCACAGTGGCCTCCATAATCCTTAAATGTAAGATGTTTGGGATGACCAGAACCCTTCCTAGAGTTGGCCATCCGGCCAAACTGAGCTATCGGGGGAGAAGAGCCTTGGTGAGAGAGGTAAAGAAGAACCCAAAGATCACTGTGGCTGAGCTCCAGAGATGCAGTCGGGAGATGGGAGAAAGTTGTAGAAAGTCAACCATCACTGCAGCCCTCCACCAGTCTGGGCTTTATGGCAGAGTGGCCCGACGGAAGCCTCTCCTCAGTGCAAGACACATGAAAGCTGCATGGATTTTGCTAAAAAACACCTGAAGGACTCCAAGATGGTGAGAAATATGATTCTCTGGTCTGATGAGACCAAGATAGAACTTTTTGGCCTTAATTCTAAGCGGTATGTGTGGAGAAAACCAGGCACTGCTCATCACCTGTCCAATACAGTCCCAACAGTGAAGCATGGTGGTGGCAGCATCATGCTGTGGGGGTGTTTTTCAGCTGCAGGGACAGGACGACTGGTTGCAATCGAGGGAAAGATGAATGCGGCCAAGTACAGGGATATCCTTGACGAAAACCTTCTCCAGAGTGCTCAGGACCTCAGACTGGGCCGAAGGTTTACCTTCCAACAAGACAATGAACCTAAGCACACAGCTAAAATAACGAAGGAGTGGCTTCACAACAACTCCGTGACTGTTCTTGAATGGCCCAGCCAGAGCCCTGACTTAAACCCAATTGAGCATCTCTGGAGAGACCTAAAAATGGCTGTCCACCAACGTTTACCATCCAACCTGACAGAACTGGAGAGGATATGCAAGGAGGAAAGGCAGAGGATCCCCAAATCCAAAAATGAAAAACTTGTTGCATCTTTCCCAAAAAGACTCATGGCTGTATTAGATCAAAAGGGTGCTTCAACTAAATACTGAGCAAAGGGTCTGAATACTTAGGACCATGTAATATTTCAGTTTTTCTTTTTTAATAAATCTGCAAAAATGTCAACAATTCTGTGTTTTTCTGTCAATATGGGGTGCTGTGTGTACATTAATGAGGAAAAAAAATTTACTTAAATGATTTTAGCAAATGGCTGCAATATAACAAAGAGTGAAAAATTTAAGGGGGTCTGAATACTTTCCGTACCCACTGTATATATATATATACACAGTCGACTCACCTACGTTCCTCGACAGTTTTCAGCATCCCTCCACCACCATGACTCCTCACTCTTGGCTGGTTCCTACCACAGCCAGGAATACGGGGTGAGTACTCTAGGTTTGGGCCAAATACCAAACTTGGAGCCCTCTCCTCGGACAGCACGCCAAATACACAAACCATTTACTATCTGACTTATTTGTAAGTGTGAACTCGTGAAACACTTTTTGTGATGATGCGACTTGTGTTCAGGATTTATATATTTTCTAGACCTAAAAACATAAAAACTTCTTAAAGACTGTTGAATTGATACATGACCGCTGTTATCGAATTCATCCAGGAATCATTTATGTGATCCCCAGTTTGGAGGAGTTTGTCTAAATAAAGTATCACATGTACATAAATGACTCTAAAGCAGATATCAGCAGCAGCTGAGGATGTTTGCGAGTGGATTAAGCAACCAAGCTAAACAGTCCAGTCAATCTATCAAATACTCTCACTGCGATTTAGAAAAAGATATGAAAGAGATCCGTCCAATCACCCAACTCTTACACACAAACACATTTCATGCTCTCTCTCGCTCACTCGCTCACAAACACAATTCCTCACTGCTTCCCAGGGGAAGAACTTAGATTTATGTATGTTTATTTACTTCAGCGCAGGCAGTCTCCTGTGGTCTTGTAGGGTTCAGCATTCCCAGAGGAAAACCAGGAATTTCTTTCACCACAAATTCAAACACCCCACCGCACAATTCCAAGGAGCTCTTTATTGCTTTTTCTCATCAAAGAAAGTCTATATCTTGGATCTTAATTTCACTTCTTTGTTACGGGATAATGTGCTGTAGTTTCTTGTATATTCTAATTTACTTCTATCTTTTACTCAGAACTGCATTTCTTTTCCTGGGGGTTTTGAAGGGTTATTTTTGTTAATGTCCTGTTCTTAAAGGGAGAAATTGCTTAACTTGCTCTGGAGGGCCTTGTGAAAAGAAGTACACTTTAGCATACTTTTAAAAGGAGTACTATTACAAGTACTACCACAAAAATAAAATACTTTGAAATAACAGTGCTAATTGCCTGTTATTCACAATTAAATGAGAATTTTTCATGGTTTTCATCAAGTACACTTAAGAGGCATTTTATTTCATTAATATTATCTGCAAAGAGGGCCTACATTTTTCAAAATACATTCATTGAAGTACACTCAGTGCAATTAAGTGCACGTCTTTCTCACAAAGGAGTTCAAGGCCATGACTAAAGAACCGTCTGATGAAAGGAAGGCTAGCATATTGTTAGCATCACATGTCCCAAATTAAACACAACTGTCGGATGGTGAGTCATACGCCGGCACTGGAAACCAAATGTGTATGTAAGTCCACAACAACCAAAATATTTGGTGCTTGTATCAGGTTGGCAGAAACCATTGAGTGGTCATGGTTTGGTTGTCTTTCGCATAATAAACTTCCCCCATTTTCACAACTGCTGTCAGTTTTTTTAACAAATATTAGACAGAGGCATTATTTGTACTTAAAGTTTATGCTTAGATAAAATAATAAAAATGTCTAATGTGAAAAATATATTTACGCTTCATTTTTCGCCAAATCTTCTCCAAGGTGTGCCATAATAGGAACAATGATTCTGAATGATTCGTGAACACGGCACAACTTTATGAGCTCTGTGTTTGTTCTGAGCCCATCGGTGAAAAATCTATTGAGGTTGAAGGAGTTCATGCATGTCACATTTGTGGTGCTCTAATGTGTTTTCTGTGGTGGAATCGGGCAATCAGCCATTTACAACACAGAGATCCTCTGCTCTTAGACATATCACCCTTTTCTTTCTTTGAAATATGCTTTAGATAGTTCAGACACAGAATTTGTGGTGGCCTCGGCACAGAAGTGTCCATGTTTTCAGTGAAATAATCCTCTTTTCACCTTTTTTAGTGTTATGACATTGAATGTGTCAGTATTCGTGTATGTTTCATACGGAGAGTAGAAAGCACATAAGGATTTGGCATTGAACTTAATTTATACAACAGTTAGTTCTGGTCCTTAATTGGTCGAGTGGCGTTCCAGAAGTGCTGATATAACAGTCCAACAGCTCTGTGACTTCTCACTGTTTGTATCACTCTACTTGTCTGTTTGTTTCAGGCACTGTTTCCAGCTGGTGTTAAAGGATTAGTTCACTTCAGAATTCAAATTTCCTGATAATTTACTCACCCCCATGTCATCCAAGATGTTTGTCTATCTTTCTTCAGTCGAAAAGAAATTAAGTTTTTTGAGGAGAAAATTCAGGATTTTTCTCCATATAGTGGACTTCACTGGGGTTCAACGGGTTGAAGGTCCAAATGTTTCAGTGCAGCTTCAAAGAGCTCTACATGATCCCAGACGACGAATAAGGGAAAACGATCGGTCATTTTCTAAAACAAAATAAAAATGTATAAACTTTTTAGCCACAAATGCTCGTCTTGCTCTGCGATGCGCCACACATGACGTAATCATGTTGAAAAGGTCACGCGTGACGTAGGCGAAAGTACCGCGGTAGGGTGAAAAACTCCATCTCATTTTCTCCTCCAACTTCAAAACTGTCTGACATTGTTGTTTTACCTTTGTCTGTAAAGGGTGTTTGACTTAGTCTTTGCACGTTCACTTTGTAAACACTTGCTCGGTATTTCCGCCGACGTCACGTGTGACCTTTCCAATGTGATTACGTCATGCGTGGCGCATCGCAGAGCAGTGCAAGACGAGCATTTGTGGTTAAAAAGTACGTTTCTTTTTAGAAAATGGCCGATCGTTTCTCTAGATAAGACCCTTATTCCTCGTCTGGGATCATGAAGAGCTCTTTGAAGCTGCACTGAAACTGAAATTTGGACCTTCAACCCGTTGTACCCTGGTGAAGTCCAATATAGAGAGAAAAATCCTGGAATGTTTTCCCCAAAAACCTTAATTTCTTTTTGACTGAAGAAAGAAAGACATCAACATCTTGGATGACATGGAGGTGAGTAAATTATCATGAAATTTGAATTCTGAAGTGAACTAATCCTTTAGGATGCGTTTTGGTCGATCGGATCACAAGTGGACGACACTAAATGGGTGTAAACTGGGTGTAAAACGTTTTGAGCTTGTCCACTTTTGACCACTTCCAGAGGAATTTGAAAACACATTAGACCAGATTGCTTTCACAGTGTAAACGCTCATGTGGTCAAAAGTGTTCGAAAAGCCACTTAAGACCGCCTGCTCTCCACCTACTGACCTAATGCATAAACATTATCAGATCCATCTGACCAATCAGAACAGAGTTGGCTCTTGGAAAGGAGGCATTTACAGAGACTGAATCCTTTATCGAACCATTTCAGACACTGTGAGAAAAAAGGTGAGGCTGCAATGTATAAAGTGTTTTTTGACTTCGGATGTATGTAAACCTATTGTAGGAAACTTCCAAAACAAAATTAGGAGAGCATAATTGGAGCACTTTAAAGTATAAATGTGTAATGTTAATGTAAAGAGCTGCATCACTGAAAAGTCCCACTGGTCATGATATATAATATGTTAACCCATGTGTGTAAATCATACAGCTTTTTTAATGTATGTTACTCCATGTGCAGGTCCTGAATAATGCCAGAAACCCAGTATTGGCAGTAATTGAAAGTGCGTAGTAAAGTGAAGCAGGTTAGCGGACTTAAAAGCCCCGGAGGCAACTAGAACATTAGCACCACTCAACACTAATTACCCACTCGAACAGGGGCTCATAATTAGCCTTGTCAAAATGTGTGATTAAGCACTATATCCACATGCATACAAATGGCTATATCCATGACCTCTGCTGCTCTGCCCGGGATTTGCCCCGCAGTGTTAAACTATTAAGGAGGGTGTAGCACCCAGTTCAACGAGCAAACAGAGCAACTGACGAACCGTAATCATAGATATATGCCAGATGGTTGTGAAAAACATGCTCTGTTGTTGAAACTAAGCCTGTTTTACATATAAGCACTGGAGAAACAGAGACCCTATGGTGGGGGAACTAACCAATGAGCATCTCTCATCACTTCAGCCCACTAACAGCATAAATCCTGCTGTACAAGTTTTAATTAATGAGTCATTGTGCTCAGTTACTTTTCCTTTGCTTTTAAGTGAGCGTTAGAAGCAGCATTCTGGGATCTAATTACTGCAAACACAACATACGCACAACATAGCATTAGACATCTGTAAGTGTGGATTACACACAGATATTTCAACAGAACCCTCTGCCACCCTGACATTTCCAGGAAATGGAACTGTGAGGAATAGATGAGTAATTTCAGACTGATGGAAAGATAATATTCGACAGAGTGGAACTTAAACTCACTAGAAGCTGAAAGTTTGGGTGGGTTACACTTTATTTTAAGGTGATTACTTTGTAATATTAATTAACTACATGTAGGCTACTTATAGAGTTACAGTAAAGGTTACACCGTGTCCTAAACAGAGTGTGCTTTGTTTAATGTTAAAGGGTTAGTTCACCCAAAAATGAAAATCTGTCATTTATTACTCACCCTCATGCCGTTCCACACCCGTAAGACCTTAGTTCATCTTCGGAACACAAATTAAGATATTTTAGTTGAAATCCGATGGCTCAGTGAGGCCTTCAAAGGGAGCAATTACATTTCCTCTCTCAAGATCCATAAAGGTACTAAAAACATATTTAAATCGGTTCATGTGAGTACAGTGGTTCAATATTAATATTATAAAGCGACGAGAAAAAAATGTTTGTGTGTGCCAAAAAAACAAAATAACGACTTATTTAGTGATGGCCGATTTCAAAACACTGCTTCAGGAAGCATCGGAGCATAATGAATCAGTGTATCGGATCATGATTCGGATCGCATGTCAAACTGACAAACGGCTGAAATCACGTGACTTTGGCGCTCCGAACAGCAGATTCGGCACACTGATTCATTTGTGCTCCGATGCTTCCTGAAGCAGTATTTCGACTAAATAAGTCGTTATTTAGTTTTTTTGGCGCACCAAAAATATTCTCGTCGCTTTATAATATTAATATTGAACCACTGTACTCACATGAACTGATTTAGATGTGTTTTTAGTACCTTTATGGATCTTGACAGAGGAAATGTCATTGCTCCCTATGGAGGCCTCACGGAGCCATCGGATTTCAACAAAAATATCTTAATTTGTGTTCCGAAGATGAACGAAGGTCTAACGGGTGTGAAACGGCATGAGGGTAAGTAATAAATGACAGAATTTAAATTTTGGGGTGAACTAACCCTTTAAAAGCGTCTAATGTGAGTTTGTTTAGCATTTTTGTGTGTCTTTTATAGCCGTACTGAAAGCAACAATGGACAGTTCACCTCAGATCCTAAAAATAAATAAAAGGAAACAAGAACGTTCAAACTGTCAACTCATTGTGAACAAGTGTATTCTATGACAACGATAGTTTCAGTAACTCAGTATGTATTTTTAATAATGTTAAAATAGTGTAATATTCATGAATTTTTATTATGTACTTATCTATTTCGTTGCGGTTGGCGGGAGCTTGCAGAGAAAGCCCCGCCCACGCGCTCTTCTGATTGGCTGTGATTGACTTTGTCTCATAGTGGCGTCGCGTCGAGTCTGGTGTGTTTGTCGCTTCGCGTCAGATTAGGACACGGTTTTAGGGTTTGGTTTAGTTTCTTGTACTTACTAATAACAGTAAATTATGCATAATTACATGTAGTAGGCCTAACGTGTAACTACATCACCTTAAAATAAAGTGTTACCAAAGTTTGTTGTCACAACAAACGAGTAAATTGACAAGGGGTCAATCAAAATGACAAACCTCGTTATTAAATCATTATTTATTTGTCCTTCCGCTTTAGTAAGATGTCCTGTATCCATACAGCAGTGCCTCGAACCATATTCATCCGCGCAGAGGAGCAGAGCCGAAGCACAAACAAAACAATGTTCTTCCGCGAGATGCATGCGGTTTTATTTTTTTTTAAATAATTAAAAAAGAAAGGTAGAAAGAAGTATTATAAATCATACAACCTAGCTCTTTGACAGATTTAAACCAGTTTCAGAGGTTAAAACGGCAAAGCATCACCGGTTTGTGAAAAAAAAAAAAGATGTTTTGCCAAGGAAACATCGACTTGCACCAAAAAAGTACATAACAAATAAAAAAAATGGGGCCTACGTTGCATAACAGTAAAGTGAAGGACTGCTAACCCCTTCTTTAAAAGATGAAGAAAACCTGCTATGAGTTAGAAGAGTGTCTTTGTTTTGACTTGATGTCTTTGTGTTTCTGTGTCGAGTATGTTTAAGTTAAAAGAGTAAATATATCAAGGGAGTCAGAATATCTTTCTAGGTAGTTAAGAAAACATTGTGACGTTATAAACAGGCAAGTTAAGACCGTGTATGTGTGTGGTCAAAATCAAAGTGAGAAAGAAAGATAAATATGGCTTGTTCCACAATGTGAAAATGTCAAACATGTATTAAAGAACTGATATATTGCATGATATTAAATGTTGCATATTGAATATGACAAAAGGATATAATATTAAAGGGATAGTTCACCCAAAAGTGAAAATTTGTCATCATTTGTCATATTTAAAATATCTTCTGTGTTCAACAGACAAAAAGAAACTCAAACAGGTCTGGAAAAACATGAGGGTGAGTAAATGACGACAAAATTTTCATTTTTGGGCGAACTATCCCTTAAATGAACGAAAATCAATAGGACTACAGTAAAGGTTATGGACTGTTAAACTGTCGATGAAGTGTGTAAAATGGCGCCATGCTGATTATTTTGGTCTCCCCACATTAGAGCCTGAACATATGATACATCGGCCACTATCTCTGTGGATGAACACCTCACCATACATGGCCCTGAATCTATCACCGGGGTTATAGCCAAATTCAGGTTAAAGGTTGAGTCAGATGAGTGGGCTTAGTCTGCCCTCTGGTGGATAGGTAGAGAGCAGTTTGAAACATAAAATGAAGCCCCACACAACATTTGCATGACCATACCATCAGTAACATCCAACATAAGCTGCCAAATAATCATGACTGCACAAAATCATTAGTATGTAAAATTATGAAAGTGAGGCATATTTGTTAGAGCACAATATTACACTTTTTCCTCTAGTGTTTAGATAATTGTTGTGAGAGCAGTGACTTAAGTTTGGAGAAATGTGTCAAATGGATGGAGAAAAACTGAAATAGGTAATAATCACTTTGCATTTTATTTTTTTTTAATCCAAAAGCTCACAAATTGACATTTTAGTTAGGTTAGTTAAGATTTTGAAAATAATTAAACAGTAGTACAAATGTTTAACAAAACATTCGCTTTTCTAACTGCAAACATACAAAAAAAGACATTAAGTCACTCTTAGTCTTTAACAACATATAACAAGCACTTTTAAATACACTGTACAGGTTTATCTGTATTCATGCCTTTTGAAATCTTACATATGTATTTTAAGATCAGGAGTCAGTATGAACGCGTGTCAGACTTTATACTCCTGCTCTTTGCAGTCTTGCCTGGATTTTCCAAAAACCAAAGTATATAATGATAAATAAATGAGCATTCAATACGGGAATTAATGCTACTTGCTGCACAGTCCATTACCTAGAGACTATGACAGTGCCATAGTGTGTATCATACATTTGTGTGTGTGTGTGTGTGTGATATCTTTCTGAAGATTGTTTAGTGCATAAAACAAACACTCTCCGAGTAACATTTTGAGGATGACTATACTGAAGGCCATTTTCACCGCTTCTCCAGTTTCTTAAACTTGGCCTCTGTGAATAAACACACAAAAAGAAGTTATTATACAAGTGAAATACAAAACACTGAAAGCAGCACATCTGAGCGTTATATTAATCTCACACAACGCGCTCACTACTGTAACAGAAGAGGAGCAGGAGCATCTTTTTTGGTCTCATAGCGCCATCTAATGTCCATTTAATCAGTTAACTATCAACTCTTCAGCAATTAATTCAGGGGTGTTTCATTTAATAAGTCTGGTTACTACATATTGAGTTTTACTATATCGGTCATCAGAACAACATATAGAAATTAACTAATTTCATAAAATTAGTAGATCAAAAACTATAAACATCATAAGCTGGCTCTGAATGATAACAAATACAGTTCTTTGCGATCAGTACATATATTTGTAAATAAATAATTGGATTTCAGTTGAACTGAAAAAGTTCAATGGTAATTAAAGCAGCTGCACAGCAGTTTACAAACAGAAATGGGGTGTGTGTCATCTCAGTGGACGCCTACAGAGTAGACAGCTCTATTGATTGTGATAGGAGATGAACTAGTTTCATTAGATGACGTTGAGTGCTGCAGGGAAGACATATTTTTGTAGCATTTTAGCACTTCCAGTTCCATCATCCCAAATGGGTTTTTGGTTAAATGGCTGAAATAAGGTCTATGGTGAACACAAGCCAAGCAAGATATTTTAATGTTTTATTCTATGACGTAAAATACATCAGTATAACCCCCTTGTGAATTTTTTTTTTTTTTTTTTTTTTACAGCTTGTACTTGTCTTGAAAAAGGCGTTTGCTTATAAGTGTCTCAATGGGACTGAAGAGGTTGTCGGGGACATTAAACTTCATCAGCTGAACGGATAAACTCACTAGTCCTCTTTCACAGCCTTGTGTTTATAATCATGCTCTTGTAAAATATTCCAACTCAATCTTTCAGGGAAAATGTATTTAAATAAAGACTGAAAGAGCTGACAGAAGCGGAGTGATGGTGACACCGAAGAGTATTACGTTTATAGCCTACGTTTAGCTTTTTACTTCTGCTGATTGTACTTAAGCTTCAAAATTCATAAAAGTTGAGTTAAATTGACCATCTGCACAGTTACTTCCTGGTTGTCGTTAAAGGATTAGTTCACTTTTAAATACACTTTTCCTGATAAATTTACTCACCCCCATGTCATCCAAGATGTTCATGTCTTTCTTTCGTCAGTCGAAAAGAAATGAAGGTTTTTGAGGAAAACATTCCAGGATTTTTCTCCATATAGTGCATTTCAATGGCTACCAACAGGTTGAAGGTCAAAATGACAGTTTCACTGCAGCTTCAAGGGCTTTAAAACGATACCAGACGAGTAATAAGGGTCTTATCTAGCGAATCGATCGGTCATTTTCGAAAAAAATACAACCGTTTATGCTTTATAAACAAAATATCGCCTTGAACGTACTTTCCGCTTCCGCATTCTTCATAACGCTTACGCTGAATGTCCTACGCCTTCCCTATTCTACTTACGGAAAAAAAACGAAACTTGCGCAGTGTTCGTTCCGTAAGTAGAATAGGGAAGGCGTAGAACATTCAGCGTAAGCGTTATGAAGAATGCGGAAGTGGAAAGTACGTTCAAGGCGATATTTTGTTTATAAATCATAAACGATTGTATTTTTTTCAAAAATGACCGATTGTTTCGTTAGATAAGACCCTTATTCCTCATCTAGTATCATTTAAAGCCCTTGAAGCTGCACTGAAACTGCAGTTTGGACCTTCAACCTGTTGGTAGCCATTGAAATGCATTATATGGAGAAAAGTCCTGGAATGTTTTCCTCAAAAACCTTCATTTCTTTTCGACTGACGAAAGAAAGACATGAACATCTTGGATGACATGGGGGTGAGTAAATTTATCAGGAAAAGTGTATTTAAAAGTGGACTAATCCTTTAAGCAAGCTTGGTCATTTCCGGTGAATTGTTAGCTGTCATTCTGTACATCGACACAAAACCATCAATGGTTGACTTGTTAATGTTGTATTTATATTTTAATGCAGTTATCACACTTGCCTAATTTGCCAATAAACCAGTTTTATTGATTGCAATAAAGACTTGAAGCTAATGGGAACATTTGAATAAGAAACGTTGTCTGGAATTAGAAAAGCACACGCAACATTTTTCCATCACTTTAAATGTTATTTTTAATGTGATGACCAAAATCATTATTTGTCTATCCTTCTGAAATTCTCCCCATTTGTAAAACCGAACGTTTCAAAATGTAAGAAATCCAACATTTGATAGAAAACACTTTTATTTAAAGATGAAAAGACATTAATTACCACTATAACCAGCAGATGGCAGCAGAGGAGCATTTATTATTGCATACATTAATTTTCTGCAATAGTTTTTCAGTTTCACTTTAGAATAAATATGAAATATTATAAAATCACTAGGTTTAAAATTACATTTTGTCAAGGTGAAGTATGAAGTGCTCACAAAATCTCATGAAAAACTACTTTTTCTTGTGAATGAATTACATAGAAAGCGAGCACCGCGCTCTCCCTTTATAATCAGAAGCTGTCAGTCAGTGCAGCGGAAGCTCAATGATTTCAGCACACTTGTGAAAGATTTATTGAATAAAATATGAGTTAACTAAAGTGCATAATAAATCTTTAATTTTCAGTGTGTTGATGCTTTTTTTCACACATAAGAGTGAAAACTGATGGTTGAATTGAATTTTGCCAAGGAGGAACACTGAGGAACGTCTTTATTTATTTATGCATGTCGTCTTACGTTTGAATAACTAAATTAACGCTAGGCCTGACTATTTAAGTGACTATATTCTGTTTATAAACTAAGTATTACACTATTGATGCTCGACACACCAACACAAGACATTTCACCGGAAGTTTTCCAGCTGGCTTATGTTATTGCGGAAGTTCTAAAGAACGCTCCGTGCATATGGTCCATTTGTGAAGATCATCATGATAAACAAAATGTGTAAAAATCATAAACTTTTGTTGCCCACAGAGCTCATTTTCTGCAATAATCGAAAAGCCAATGGGAAATCCTATTGGGTTTTTGTCGAAGGAACCAGGGTGATGCTAAAAATACATCACTGCAGCGCTCTTTCATCAAAAAGATCAACTGGTTCTTTATTTTCTCTATGTTGGGGTTCGGGGATAATCATTTATACAAAATAAGTCACAGTCCAGACAAGACTAATGATGCCCTTCATAATTTTTTTTATCAAAATTAAACATGTCAACATAAAAGCAAATAATAAAAGATTACATAAACTTGCAGTATTTTTCTTGGTGTTGGTACTCACCTAGTTTCTTTGAATATGTGTCCAGTTTATATGCAGCTTGCTCCAGAGCCGTAACCTGCTCCTCGATCTGGTTAATCTGATCCAGATAAGGCTGCAAACCGGCATCTAAAGCCACAAAATAAACACTTTCAATGTGAAGTGAAGTGACATGTGGCCAAGTATGGTGACCCATACTCGGAATTTGTGCTCTGCATTTAACCCATCCAAGTGCACACACACACCGTGAACAA